>JAQFYM010000699.1:0-52489 GCA_034694785.1 Agrenia bidenticulata | reverse complement strand
CTCCTTGCAGGTGCATCCGTCTAGGGCTGGTTGTCCTACTTACATAGGCAATCATGTAAATGATTGACTCGACTACAGACGACAAGGAGTCTGGTGGATATTTACTCTCACATATGTGTCGATTAAAAAAGACATTTGGTTGAAGACATATTTTCGTGGAAAATATGCATTTACCTTTTGTTTCAGTAATGAGAAATATGTGTATCGAACAATTTCGAGAGAACCATACAAAAAATATGCTTAGTGGTATTTGCTATTAAATATAATTGGATCTCGAAGCATAGGGAAAAATTTAACTAGAATTTATTTCAGACACACTATTGATGTTGTAATTTCTTACAATTTGGGTACCGATATATCTAAAATTGAATTAAATCAATGAAGACTCCTGAAATATGAGCAACGGCTTTGATCCGTACACAAAAGAAAGAAATATGCCTCTTCTCTCAAAATAACAAAGCCATAAAATAAAGCCCTTGTTCCTCCTCACGCATATTTCTGCATATTTCTGCCGAAACCCCCGGTGATAAGATTCGTCTAGCCCCCCCTTAAAACTAAACTCGTCCAATAAATTCGCCAGATCGTCAGCAAGAGCTCTTAGCGTCCCAAGTTTCAGAGTTAAGAGAAACCTTTAAGGCTTTAAGCTGTCATTACTTCATAAAAGCTAGTTTACGACCCTTCTTGAGAGTCGACAATGTCTCGGCCATAAGGACTAGAGGCCTAGGCACTTTAGGGACATGATGATGACTTTGCGTAAAGTGGCAGATATTACACCAGTGTCAGTCCAACTCATCCTTTTCTTTATACGAATATAACCGCAGTGAGTCTCTCCACTTCTGTACACCCAACCTATTCCTCAAAAGTTTTTTTCCCTCGAACCTTGTATCGAATTTTGAATTTATGAAGGAAACATTGGGCTGAAGGGGACATTAAAATTTAACTGCGGATAGGATATCAAAGTAACGACATCGTTCCCCGAATTTTTTATATTCTTTACCCAGCCGGGTATCACGTCCGGAGTCCTTGTACTTGATACATAGAGCCTTGTCGGGTATTTATTTTTTATACCCGGGTAACTCTTTCCTATACAATATTATACATGTTGAGAAATGTATGACGTATTAAACCCGTTCAGGTTATTATCAATGCTCTGGTTATGTGTGTATACCTAACTCGAGGATTATATTATGACTTGTTCCTATCAAGTTACGGTCGTTAAATCAATCTCACCAAGTACCACACACACACATATCGAATTTGTCGACAAGTTCTAAGGAAGTGGTCGACATTGAAAAGCCAGGATAATCCACACAGTCCCCGTATAAATCCTCATTATCCACAACTCTCTTGGAACAATAAAAGTGGGGAACTCGTCCTTGTGGGACACAAACGGGACTCCCCCGCGGGTACATAAAAAAATAATGGGTTAATTCACCCACACTGATTTTCCAACTCATTTCGAGGCAGAGGACATAAATTTAAATTTTATGGCCGCGATAGTAGCACTAAAAACCGAGCCTTATTTCCATGAATTCATGACTCTCTCTCCCTGTTATAAGAAAAAATTGTTATGCCACCGATTTTTAAGGGCGGGCAGTAATAGGCCTATTGAGTAGCTCGGTAAGTTTTTTCCCTTAGTTTGGGAAGGTCGGGTGGGGCAATAAAAATATCTTTAAGTGTACTTAATGCCTCTGGAAATGATATAAATGTTTAATGGGCTTAGTAAATATGTAATCAATCCCTGGTCTATAAAAGCATAGATAGTTTCGGTAGTTACGGTGCTTGGGGACGGGGAGGGGTCGTCAGCTATTCTAGGTATTTAAAAAAGGATTTTATAATTTAAATAAAAACGAATATGCAAAATGATGGAGAAAAAATGTGAAAGTTATTCCCTTGGTTTTTGAAAAATGTGAGTCATTAATTTTGAATGATAATAATAGTGTAACCTCAAGAGTTTGGCAGAGGGGGTTTAGTGTCTTGGGTTCCTTGGGTAGTTTGGGTGAGAGAGGATTTGCAATCCTACACATAAGGATCCATAAAATTGACAAAGTGCCCGTTTACTGTCACCGGCACACTTTCAAAGATATTCCGCCCGGCTTCTTATTTAGAGCTCCCATATAGCCCAGTAATTACCATGTAGACCCCCACTGCCACCTAAGACATTCGATTCCTTGCCTTATCTAAATGTTTATAGACCTTTGTGGCTGAGTTGGATTGATTTCTTATACCTCTTACCGGCTTTTGATTTCAGATATTCAGGGAGAAATCTCCAAGTTCATATAATTGTAAATTGGACAGTAATTGTCATATCGATAATGCTGAGTTTAGTACGACCTCATATATACTCACTCCAATTTAAATTCACATTGGCGTAGTCGGCACAGTCTACAACTCAGCATTGTCGATATGGCCATAAGACCTCATTATCACTCCCATTAAAATTAACATAGGTGTGAATGAGACGTCATTCTTAACTCAGTATTATCGATATGATCGTAGGTCGTCATATCCACTTCCAGTAACTTTAAAATTGCCGTAAATATGACAAAGTCCTAAACTAAGCATTATAAGGCAAATTAATGCTAAACCCGTTGAAATTAACTGGTAATGTTTTTTTTAAACGATAGATTAAATAAATTGAGAGATTCATTCCCAATTAAATGAATTCATTTGGACAAGAAGGGACAATTCCGACTTACTGAGAATTAAAAATCATTAGCTTAATAGATTTGACATATAAGCTATAAAAATAGTTTATTTTAAATCATGCAAATCCCAAAAGGGTAATTGTTAGCAACCACACCCAAAAAGAGGCTAGAGAGATGTATGAGAAGTATTTGTGAAAAAAATCTGAATCCACCAGAGAGCAAGTTTTGATTGTAACTGTCATCCCATTTGGATTCATTGGTGGAAAAGAGATTGTAGCAATAGAAATCAAGGTAATAAAAATCAAATCCATTAAGTTTGCAATTTTTATTTGGGATTCCGCAGAGAGGAACATTAAGTATTCAAGTTTATTGAGTTGACAGCCAATTTGGCGAGGGAAGCGGCAAGTAGTCAACCCAGTCGGCATCATTAACTGATAATCACAGAGGAATTTAAGAGTCCATTTGGACAACTGAAGTTTACACAGTTTTCCTTTCCCCCGTACACAATCACCAACAAAATCTTAACCCTCACTAAATACGTAGACAATATTTATTAAAAAATATTAACCCTAATCCAATCTACAAACTACTGCAAACTCTAACTCTCTCGTCAAAGTCAAGTCATGCTAAATAATAACAACCCTTCTCCGCCAAATACTAATATCCAACATTGTAAAGGAGGGACCCTGAATTAAAGAATTATTTAAATAAACTCAATAAAGATTTTATGCTATGGCATTGAGTTCCCTTCATACTTAAAGCTCATCAGACTTAACTAGTAGTAGTCACATTAGGGAGGTTGTGCTACAGTGTTTTTTGGCTTCCTATTGTGACTGTACCCATGCTAAGAGTATTGCTACAGTCACAATCAGAAGCCAAAAATCACTGTAGCACAATCTCCCTATTACCTCATTTCCAAGGAGGAGTTTAAATACAGTACTAAATACTGCTCTTGCAATTCTTATTATGTATAGGCGCAGTATTTATCACACAATATTAATATTCCAGTATACTGTATTACCCCCTCATACTAGAAGGTCGTACTTCTTACTACAAGACATTGTACTATTGTATTGGAGGGAATTCCGTGCCAAATAGCATATAGAAATTACCCCTCCGGGCCATATCAAAGGATCACCCTATAATTATGCAGTAGTAGCTCGTAAAACTGTTGGATTTTACGTAAAAAAATCAGACGGGTCAAAACATTTCAAAAGTGTCTTTATCTGTGTTTAAAATGTTTTTTCAAAAACGTGCCGTTCCCTCCATATGTTAAATATTTGAGATGGTGAAATGCATTTTTATACGAACACAGCGTAACGTAACGTTCTGCTGAAAATCCCATTAACTTCTCATTCTTGTTTTTCTGCTGAAGAAGAGTTAGTTGGCTTCGTGATTTGTTCCCCAAAGTATTTTATCCCCTTTTACTGTGGGTAATTAATTGGCCAATAAATTATTTAGCTTTTATGTGTGTGCGTGAATGGATTTCATGCTGTTTAATTGCAGGTGGGGTACCAGAGAGTCATAAATGTCAGATCTCTACGGGGTTGATTGACGGGTGGACAGGGCCTGGCTCTTAATATCTTCCTAGGCAATCCCAACACTAAACTTCAATTCTTACCTTCGTTTTTTTTAAACATAAAATAAAACCATCTAACCCTTTGGGATCTGCAATCTGTTGAATTTTGAACAATTTGTGTACGCAGAAACTCTTTTGCCTTTAGATTCGATTTGGATTAGTTGATTGTAGATTTTGTATCGTGAGTCAATATATTTATTTCAGAACTTTCATACAGAAGGGGGGGGGGGGGTTTCTAGGTAGATAAGCTTGTTGACCGTTGACCCCTGTGGGCTATTACAATTGGACGGATGAAGGGGCTTAAATATTAAATCCATTTCTTGTCTTTGTTAGGTTAAGATTTTAATTAATACAGCTATGGTAGTTAGTGGCGGTAATTGTAATTGTACTCTGGCAAAGGGTTAATAGTTTAATTGGTAAGGTAGCTAGTATTCATTTTAAATTGTTGGTTTAACTCTATAGCTGCGGCTACTGTTGACTTTGAAGATTGTAGTTATAAGCAGTTGCAGGTCAAATTAGACTACTATAATATTGAGCAGTTATAATTTACGATTAGCTTATAATTATGCTTTTTATTACTACCTGTCGAATTAATTGACATTCACTCCAGTAAGTAACTGAAACCTCCTTTAACTAATATCCACAAACTCGCTAAAAAAATACCACTCAACCCATATCCATTCCTTATGAATCAACTATTTGTTATCTTTATCTCCTTCAGAATAAAACCACATTACAGGCATTACAGCATAAGAATGTGTATAAGGTGTCCCAAAAAAAACCCGTCTGCTTGACATTTCCTGTCCCAACAAATAAAAAAAGGCCAAGCGTTGGATATAAAAATGCAGCCTACGACCACCACCACCACCTTGAGTAAATAATTGAGTTCTTTCTAATTAACCAGCTTTCCTCAAGCCACTCAAAGGTTGATTGTCAGGTGGATTAATTCAGCCGACAGGATGATTGACACTTGGTCAGAGGGAACAGACAGACACGTAATTTAATAACATTGTAAACTCTAATGGAAATAATAACCGGATAATAAAAACAAGACCCAGAGGCTCTCCTTTCTAATCCTTCCTTCAAAATCTATTCAAACTGCTCAAGCCCATGTTCTTTATAGCCCAACCGAAAACCCCTGTGCAATTTGATACCCAGCTTGATATACTAATCTCAAATCATCAAATCTATCTCTAACAGTTAAGGGGGGATATTCAGAGATTTCGTTTCTTAAGGGGCAGCTTAAGTTTCAGCGTCCGTTTTAATCTTGAAGTAAAAGGGCCCTCAATCCATGGACGACCCTTGAACAACAGGGGGAAAAAATCGGGTGAAGATTTCCATAAAAGATTATGTAGGCAGTGACTGAGTCCATCTCCTTTTTCATCGAAATGAATGAAATGAATTTTATTACCTCAAGATTTCTATCAAAACTTGCTCTCCCCGTTAACCTCCTGTTTCTCAAGACTTGCCACAGAGACATGACGAGATGACAGTGAGGGTTTGAATATTTATTATTATTCTACAAGTCCACCCTGTACGGTAAATGGTAATAATAAATACATCATAAAAAGACAGCCTCAAGAGATACATGAGCTCCTTTGCTATATGCAAGTCATTAGCCAAATGTGGCCAAACTAAGCCCTTTTACGTGACCCGCGTTTCAACGTTAATAGTCCAAGGTGGTCCTTGTCGATAAAAAATAAGAATCTGGAATTGTGTCGTCGTTGTGATTATTACTGGAGGATTTGTGGAGTGAGTGGTAACTGAGTCACTGGAGGATGGAGAGGAGGTCATGTGTGTGTGATTATGTTGAAAGAGGGTGCCGCCGTTGGGAGAGGAGATGATGACCCCTGACCCGTGGAATTATTTTGTACAGAGCTGTTATTATACAATGGGACATAAAATACATACTCCTAGAGAGATATTAACCTTCCATCCCATTACGTTAAATCCTGTCAATAAAATAAAGTGCTTGGACCTTTTGAGCCATGCGGAGAGTCGAGTCTTGGGCTGATAACATTTTACTGTTTCACTCAATCGTTCACTTGGTCATTTATTAAGGTCATAAAAGGTCTGATAACTGAGAGAGAGAGAGAGATAAGTTATACATATATTATATGGGATGTTATAGACTCTGGTATTATATTGTTGGGGACGATAGGGGGTATGGACATAGTTGGACATAGTTAAATACAAGTCAATAAAGATAAAACGAAGGTTGATTTATGAGACAGATTCTAATCAGCAGAAGCCACAAAGCCATGTTCCATCTTCAATCACCAAGTTTCTGGGGAGATTTTTTATATTTTTTAATCCTCTTGATTTTTGGACGGCAGAAGTTGAGTTGAAATTACTGAGATTCTCTTTTCTCTGAATCTAACAAAAATTGAGAGAACATAATACAGGGTGTCCTCGTGAAAATACCCGTATTCCTAGCTGGTACATTCTGTATATTTGTAAACTGCTAAAAACACAATAATTGATGGACTTGTGTCAATAATTTTTTTAAACAAACTCTGTGTAAATTGTCATGTTGGTAGTTGGGACACCCTGTATATTCGTAAAATCCTAATAATACAATTTAGTTGATAGACTGCTATCCCATCTAGACCCCCACCACCACCATCTTCTTTGACATTTGAACCGAACTAAATATCCATTGAGGGTAGTAATACAGAAATCCTCATTGTAAATACCAATAGATAAACAATTGCTGATTCAGCTATTTATCATAATCCTCAGGAGGTCTTTCTTTCCACGTTTGAAACTAGAAAAAAAACACCTTCAGTCCCCATTCTATTTCGTTTATGGATCGAGACTAAAGAGATTCAATTATTCTCCCCTGTTCTCCACAAGAACGAAGAAGAGTCCAGAAAAGCCCTTGGGCCTTTCCTCAACTCTTGTAAAGAATAAGAACAAGGGAGAAGCCCTTAATATCTTTTTCAACTCCACCCGACCACACCGACACTGACAGCTGACACTTCTCTCATCTCTTCTTACCTCTTGAGAAGGTGACATGACCGTCCACACCAAATTCAAAAGGGACAAACAATACCCTCACTTTATAGTCGTATGGAAATAGGATCCTCATCCGACTTTCGGTTTTTTATACGTTTTTTTTACCTAAAGTGGCAATAGGGGCAACAATCGGTCGGGAGATATCAACACGACGTAAATGACCTTTCAAATATGGTAGTTCACATTCAAGACCGGTGACATTGTGACCCTTGATAATTATGACCTCTCTGTCATTCATGTATGTGGACTTTAATGTCCAGGACGTATTGATCTGACCGTCCCAATGAATAGTCGGTTGTATGGTGTCAGTAAATCTTTGGAAGAGCGACACCGACTTCTACTGGACGACTACTAATACATCCAGATGCTTGTCTTCCCCTCCCCCGTCATTGTTGTCGAATGAATGGGAACTGGAGAAACTGTCGGAAATTCTCTTCAGAGTTGAACAACAATAGACATGAAGTAGATTTGTAATCATCATCCATCCATTCTTCTCCCTCTCTCTGTCAATAGAACAAAAGGCCGAGTTGAAGAAGAGGTGGACAGGTTGGGTCACTTATATGACATGCTGGGATGACACTTTGAGTTTTTGACACCTTCGGCACCTGGCCTGCCTATCCCAATTGACAAAAGGTGTGAGCCTCCCACACCATCAGCCTCAAATTATATCTCTCATCATCAGTCTGGACAGCCTCTCTCTCTAAAGGACTCTTCTTCTGCTTTGAATGAGCCCTTCGGCTTATCGGGAATCGGAGTGATAACCTAACGCAATCCAAGTTTAGTCTCATTAAAAAAATAGCTTCCAACAAAGTGTCCCATTACCTGTTTCTCTATTGGCTATTGACTACTGTTTGTACTGCAAGGGCGTTTAGTAGGACCCCACCCGATCAATTAAAAAAAACGTTGGAAATGCCAGTAGTTGATTCCTCTTTTGATACGGTTGATGGATTGGGAGAGAGTTGATATGGAGATTTGGTACGGAGATGTGTTGATAGATTTATGTCCACCAGGTGTGTTGGAAAAGGCATTGAAAGTAGAACCAGAAGCCACTTAGTCCTTCCAATACTCAATGTGTGTGTATCTCTTTGAATAAAGAACATATATTTAAACTACATCCATTTACATGTCACACCGTTATCTCCTCCGTGTATATTCTATTGTCACTCAAGTCCAATAAATTATCACCCCTGAGCTCCCAATAAAAAACATTAACAGCCCACAAGTCAAGAGATTTCAAACAGGTCTGCAGTAAAGAGAGAGCTTTGTCATCTTCAGTTCCCACTCTTTCAAGTGGTCGAGAATTACATGAAGTGACCGATAAGGCCATTAGGATTAGGTGATGAGCGTTTCGTAGTTCTTTGCCTTTTTCCAGCTCACTTTAAACTCCCTTAGGGCTGTTCATAAAAAAGACACCAAAAGCCCCGAAAATCGAGCCTCCAGCTATTGGTGTGAACTCTGACCCGGAATGTGGAGTGACGGAAGGGGAAGTGGTCGACCTATGACCAAAGGAACGGACCGTAGGGGGTGAACAGCCCTTGGTAAAAAAAGAAGGTGGACTGATTGAGTTTTTGTGGCTTGATTAATGAGGGGAGGAGGGGGTTTAATTGTCTAATATAAATACAGACATATGCTTCTTCAATCTTCTTATTGCTACCGGTTTTCCTCAATCTCCTCGGATCCAATTCCTTTGTTCCGTCTCTCCTTTAATTGTCTTCGAGGATAAGGGATAGGAAAATTGAGACTGGATACCATCACATTTAAAAGAGATTCATTTCATTAATTAACCCTAACTGATCAACTACCTACCAGACCTATAGATTACCCATACCGACTTTTCAAAAGTCAACAAGGGTTGGGCTGATGGTAATCCCAGATATCCTTGATTGATAAACGAGGGGACAGTTGACATTCAGGCATTCCACTCTTTTGGAGTGACACTGACATTGACATCAGCTACCGGTTCTATGTACCAACCACAACTACTGTCCATCTCAATCCCCTACGCTCTCCCTTGTCCAACCAGTCTCTCTTACATTACACAAGCGAATAAAAAACCCTTCATAATCCCATCATGTCATTCTGATTCATTCAGGAAAAACATTGTACAAGTTGGTCAGGCCCTACTTGCTCCCGTGGTCAATATCCCAAAAATTCCTATCCAAAATAATATTTGCCAATGTTATAATCCAAAAAAACAAATTAAATCATGTTCTTATTATAGAAACGTGTGTAGATCTATTATCATCACCACATTTAGTTTAAGAATAAAAACCCAAGTATGCTTCACAGGGCCTGTCTTAGTTTCGTAAATAGTAATATGAAAATGACATTGTGGGTAGGTGGCTATGGAGTTGAATTTAATTAATTCAGGGCCATTATTCTTTGTCAGTTTTAGTAGATTTTTCTTTCAAAAAATTGTCACATGCTAAGTTTTTGTTTTTGCATTTGCAGAAGATTGAGCTGGGATGGTAGGGGTAATTTATCCAGACTTGTTTATGCATTCCACATATCCTCTGTGTAATAGGTCTTGTGACAGGTGGGGATAAATCTTGTTGCATTGTTGTTAAAGGGTTAATTAAACACAAAGAACAAGGGGAAACAATCCTCTGTTCACAATCTTCTTATGGAAGTTTGATTTTAACGAGCTTTTGAGAAACGCAACCAACCCTGACTAACTATCCACCTTCGGGACTGTCTATTGTCTTTAAACGATTTAGGGTGGCAGGCAGTGGTGGGACATTTGCATTTTAAGTGCAAAAACTTATCTTACTCGTACTATGGACTTTACCTGCTTTAAAATCAAACATCCTCCCGTTTAACTCTCAATATCCAAATATCATCCCAAGGCTTACTTCCCGGTTCCTTAAAGCCCTTAAAGCTCCCTTTCGAAACTTTTAAGTACAAACCATTGCCCAAAAAATCTTGAAGGCATTGCCACCTACAAGAAGACCAGAAACTTAGCCGTCCCCATGAAAAAGCAATTTATGCAGGGCCCTCCCTTGTTCGTGATGTTTTAAAAAAATCCGAGCTGATTGTGAGAGTTGATTTGGAATTTTGTCAAAGTAATTTGAGACAAGGAACTCGTTTCCTCAAGATTTATCCCCCGATTATCCTTGGGACGTGAAACAATGCGGGTTTTCAAAAGGGGATGATCATCATGGGATGTGTGTTCTTGGTGATCATAAAAAACCAATCTCCCAAGGGGTCTCTCCAAGTAGCTGGTAGTAGAATCACAGGCCTACAAGTACCCCTAGGCACCTGCCCCTTAAAAGGTAAAGTGATTGGGAAATGTTGTAGGCTATTTCTCATCCCAGCAGCCTTGTCTTGTGTAGTAATAACTCATTGAGTTAAGGGAAATAATGAGATTGAGTTGGCAGGGTGTCTTTGTCGGTGGTCTGAGTGACAGTCCAGGGGGTTGATGGAAATGACTCGAGAAATCTTTTGAAGCCCAACTACCCCTTGCTGACAAACTGTCCACCTCCTGCTGACTTTTAAGTCACTAAGTGAACAAGATCCACCCAACACGATCAAATCACTCAACGGAAATATTTATATACACCAGCCAGAGCTTACCTTTTATTCATTACTAGGCGTCTACAGGCCCGTCAATAGGCCCCTATTTATAACAAGAACCTTTTCGGAGGTCAAAGGTAGATTGTTTTTTGAGAACATCCTAATCGTGTGTGTGACTAAGTTAGTTAAGTCGATTGACATCCTAATCGTGTGTGTGACCTGGTTAGTAAAGTCGATTGAATGAGCAATTCAGATTTAAAATAGGCCAAGTAGTTAGTAATGAGTAGTAAAACAGACAGGCATTTTTAGAGAATTGTATTTTTTGGAGGTCGATTTTTTTTGCAGCATCGTAAATGTATCTCAGACCCCCTTAGTCAAGCTTATCGAAGGAGCTATTCGGATTTGAAATCGAGGAAGTAGTTGGGGAGGACGAACAGTGAAAGAAACACAGACAAACACTTTTAGGGAATTATAGAGTCGATAGAGTTCAAGCTCCGGAACCCGAGACAATTTAAAATACCTCCAAAAGGGCTTTTAAATATACGAAAGGGTTTAAAGAGCTCGTTCGAGGGCAGAGTTAAATTTTTCTTCACTAAGCTACCCCTGGGGGGTTAAGCCTTGAGCCTTTTGACGGTTAATTTATTTGAATAGGCTCATATATTTATGTATATGAGATTGAAGATGATTACCACACAATAATGAATCTTGGTTTTGAAAAATGGAAATGGTCAGTGAGTCCAGAAGTAGTTTGGGCCTTCTTCACTTCCAATTACTTTTACCTTGTCAGTCATGAGTCATGCTGCCAGTGTGTGGGTATTTATTTATATTTTAAACAAAAAATCTTTGACCTGGTATGGGCGTAAAGGGTTTAATAATTTCGTGTCATGTCAGTCTTCCTTCTTCTCTATTTTTTTTTACCTACAACAGATGAGTCAGAGTGGGAAATCAACACTGACTTTTCAAGTTTATCCGTCTGCACCCTGTAAAACTCTCTTGGATCTCATCTGTGACAATCAGAGCAATTTTTTTAAACGAGATTCATAAAGATTTTTAATACGAAGCCGATGATGAGAATGACCCCCTCCGGTCCGACTTTTTGTAAATGGAAGATTATAAGTCCAGGTGGGTTTTCGCTGCCGGTTCTCATGTGGGATCCATATTTTCCCAAGGATTCTAGATTCTATCAATATTCCATGTCAAGTCTGATCTCATAAAATCATATTGTTATTTTTTTAATGGCCTATTTCTCCCTCTCTCAGCCCATTGTTGTAAACACTGACAGACATGACATTAACGTTGTCCTGTCTTCACTGAATTACTTACTACATTGTTGTACATACTCAGAGTGTGGAACAATGAGAGGATCGTTTCCCCCCTGGTATTGTAAGGTACCCTCTGCCGAGCGGATATTATGAGGGGAAATACATTAAAAATACTTTTATTAGATCATCTTGATGCAGTACAGTCCCCTCTTGTCATAGAGGTCTCCATATAGACGACGGACTCCCTATGACAGAACGGTATAAAAAACAAATGGAAATAGACCAAGTGTGTTATTTTTTTAACGTTTTTTTCACTCTCTCTCTCTCAAGAGGATTTATCTCCTCAACCTGGATTGTCTCTCCCGTGAGATCATCATAAAGAATCCAGGAGGGTTTCACAGGCTCAAGAGGACCCGTTCACAAGCTACGAATTCCACTAAAAAAATATAACCTTACCAACTCTTTTACATGAGATCTGAAACTTTCAAAGTCCCCCTCGGACCAGTCGAGTATGCTAGACAAAAAAATACACCCCCACCAACTCTATGACATGACATTACTTGCCTAAAGTTTCAAACTAATGCCCCCTCGGACCAGTCCAGTGGTATCTTACAAGATGAGTTCGGACAGAGGTCAGGTCCGAGGGTCAGTGTCAAACAGTGAATAGAGTATGAAGCTATAAGAGAGAGAGGGATGACATCATCAGCCCTGGGTTGGTTTATGGACAGCCCCTGAGGACTTGAAAAATTTTGAGAGAGCCTCAAGCTGATACATAAAGAGAAGCTGAAGAGTCGACCATGAATTGAAAACTCGGTTGAATCTCTCGACTCAAAGTTCCATCAAATCCTTTCGGGTGTAGTAGAGTGTTATTTCATTTGGTCTAGTCCACAGAGAAGGTAGGGAGTGTGGGTCTGAAATGTCTAACGAGAGATCCCAACTTGAGTCTCCTTCTTCAACTATTTGAGTGACAAGAAGGAGATGAGAAGAGGCAGAGGGAGAGATTGATAGACAACTCACAGATTTACATGTCATTTCATAAGAAGATGGAACGTGGAATAATCCTGTTACAGCTTCACATACAACAATCACCTTTTCATCAATTCAACATTACACACAATCATTTCCTTTCCAACCCGCTTTTAATTACAAACCCTCCGCTCACCGATTCCCAAAAAACCCGATTCGGATTTTCAGCTCGGCTGTTCATTAACATAAAACTCCAAAGCTCCCTACCAACCTGTTTGGTAGCCCTTACTATAGGAACCAGGCTGTTTGGATTCCCCTGCCTTAGACTAAGAGTGCCCCAAGAAGGGGCCCCATGGAGGGGCCCCGTGCCCCCTCAGGGGCAAGAGTCAAATCTGACCGTTTTCGAGCCCCCCATGGAAGGTTCTGTACTGGCTAGAACTGTGCTAAAAAAAGCCGGTCTTGAAAGAGGCTAGTAATTTTTGAATCGCCCTGTAACACATGCCCGTAAGGTAGAGCGTGTCCTTCGAAGGAGGGCAGAAATAGTGAATAAGATGGGTCGGAAGTAGGGCTGGGTTGACGGACTCTCAATCTTGAATGTGAAAGTGGCTGTGAGTTGACAGGGGACAGGTTTCCATTATGCTCTCCTCAGTGTCAGGGTGACAGGCGGAGAGATAGACACGTCTCTCCCTTCACAATCCAATATCCTCGGATATGTGTGTGTGCACGGGATGTTTGGGAAGATTGAAGGGGACTGTAGGCCCCTCGCCTATGGACAAAAGGCATCGTCCTCGTCTCTTTCTCCATCATTTCTTTCACGTTCTCAAACACAATCATTCAGTGGGATTGAGCAATACGCTTTACTAGAGGAGAGAGGATCTAAGAATTAATGACATGTTGGATGCCAGGGATACGAGCATATCAACCGATTGGATTCCCAGCCTGTTGACGGAGGATTCTGACTTACTATTTGGAGTAGGCTGTGCCTGTGTAGTCAGTTCATTAGGGATTATATGATCACCTTGTCGGTCCGTCCGATTATTATCTATGAGATAAGTATTTGAAGACAAGATGGGCAGACCGGGTACATAAAATTAGTTCAATTAGCCATGTGACCCTCTTTGTCTTCCGGTCTTAGTCATCAAGATGGACGTGTGAACTGTTTATTTGTAACAGTAGTCATCCACATTCCAAAAACATACATGTACGTACATGTTTATCAAGATATGAAGAAGTGTCAAGATAAGAAGTTATCAAGAGTCTCCTGTCCTTGACAAATGACAGGGTCGATATTTAAATATTGACTTGACTCTCCATTTTCCTCGTAACTGAGGGGAATTAAAAAATCTATTTCACAAGGACAATCCCAAGTGGAAATCGATCCAGCAGCCTTGACAAGAAACTTAGAAACTCCACTTTTGTTTTAGAATTCGCTTTTAATTGCATGCCCTGAGCTCTCCGAATTCCAGGATAAACTTATTCGGATTTCGGGATACTAATTGCCAATAAGTTAAGTCATATTCACTATACGCCTATAAATTATTCAAAGTTAATCAAAAATATCCTTTAAATTCCCACCAGCCGTTCTCATGCACAACTACACTCTACTTATCAATACAATACAACAGAGAGATACTATGAATCCAACAGCCTCTTCCATTTCTCGTCCATTAATTATTATTGGTCCCAACATTATTGATTAGAATATCAAAGGTCGGGAATAATATTATAAATCCTCACCCTTCAATTAACCCAACTCATCTCTCAATTCCCCAGTATTGACCAATAAACAGTTTCAAAAGTATTTTCATTCAATACTTGAATAACCAGTACATCCCCTCACAACTAGACAACCTTACCCAAGTAGCTAAAATGCCAAGAGCTAAAGGAGAGAGAAGTCTTTAAAAATTAGCATAATCTAATGGCTTCTAATGCACAGCCATAATTTTAAAGTTGACAGGACCATAGCAGCATCAGTTGCTTAGAAAATTACTCCCAGGGCCGTAGTCCCCTCTCAATTACAAAGAGTCCGTGTGCGGGCGTGGGTTTGAAATAAACGCTATCCTTAAAATAAATGCCCGGCCCTTGTTTTTTTAAGCTGAGGAGGATGAGAGAGATGAATGTTTTAAGAGGTTATCATTAAAGGAAGGTGATTAATGAGCGGATTTTTGGTATACCTTTGGGTTCTTCTGACGTCCCCCCTGTCCTCGTAAATCTTTCAATTGTCCCATTAATTGACTCGTGTAAAGCCTTTTTATCTCCTTGTCTGATTTGGCTCCTTGTGTTCACTACGGCTCAAAGCATCTGATTTAGAACCTCTAATATAAATAGCTTGGCCGTATATTATTTTCACTGTGCTTAGAGGAGCTTTGTATAGTTTATTACATTGGGCTCTGTGGTGGGGGTTAAAGGGGGGGGGGGTGTTTCAGAGATGGATTAGTTTTGAACATTGTTATTTTGTGAGGTTTTTTTTTATCTGTGCATTAAGTGGGAATATAAATTTTATCATCAGGGAGGTTGTGCTAGAGTGATTTTTGGCTTCTGATTGTGACTGAGCCAATTTTAAGATCAGCCCGACTGATCTTAAAAGTGAATTGCTCAGTTGACTCCTCATTTATCCTACCTGATCTTGAATAAGCTTCCCTATAGTAGAAAGAAAATTATCCGATTAACACATCAGCTTTTGTCGGAAATGATTGTGACCTATTTAAAGGTCATTGTAAATTATGAACAATCGCATGAAGGGAATCGCTTACTTAATTAAAATAACAATGTATTCAAAAAAACAATAAACAATTTATAATTTCTTTAGTGTGAACCAATGTTTGGTTTTGATTTTTTTTTTCATCAGGTACGACTTTGATCGTCGATAATATATTTTTACAAAGATTACCAATCGTGCTTGATAAATCATGTGGATTTTATTCTTCAGCATATGTAACACACATTTCAAAAATAATTACGCATTAAAAAAAATCACATTTAAAAAATCAATATTCTTCCAGGTTTGGCATCATCCATTTCACCATCGGGTAACAATTACAAATTACTGTAAACAAACCCAATTAATAAAACCTAAAAAAAACCATTGAATTTCAAGATGGTGAATCGATGGAAGGGATGCTGGGCTCAGCGGCAGTGGGGACATTTTTCGAGAATGAACTAGTAAAAAAATATATGGACCCTGCATTCTTAAAAGACTTCCTAAACTCCGAAGTCTCCGGCTTTATAAATGGCGAAGTCCTCACCTCAGTACTAGACAACGAGGTGATGAAAAAGCTATTGACCCTTGACCAAATTGTAATGATTCTAAATAGTAAAGCAGTTCAGAATCTACTTTCAGTCGACTCCCTCAAAAGTATTTTAGACTCGGAATCGATCAAGAAAATCCTCAAAGTAGAAACCATCGATGCTTTACTTGACACAACACTCGTGAAAAACTTCAATCCCGACGCAATTAAATTAATCGTCAATCCAGATTCGATTGAGAAAATCTCCAACTACCTTGGTGATAAAGTCGAGCATCATTTAACTACGGGCAATATCGAAAAGGGTCTAGCCAATTTAACAAACCTTTTGTACAATACCAAAGCTGTTCTCAACTCTAAGTTATTCAACAATATTGTGAAGCCTGAGTTTATTAAAACTGTTCTGAATGCTGATGTGATCAGCGAGCTGTTTACACCAGAGTCTTTCGAGATTTTAACTCATACTATTGCGGGGAAGAATCTGTTGAATCTTCAAACTTATGCTATGCTCCTTGATACCAAGGCTGTCAAAGCCTTTCGTATTGATGAACAGGTCAAACATCTTCACAAGAAGGTTCAGCACAAAATTCACGACAAATTTGAACAGATCGGAAAGAGCTTTGAAAAGCCTAAGTTATTACATTTATCTTTACTTGGATAGGAAAAAAAATTGCTTTAAAAAACTGTCTGTTAAATTATTTTAATTTACTAAAAAAAAAATTAAAATTATCTTTATTTTGAAATGATTTATTTTTGTACAATAAAACGACATTGAAAAACTATAAAAAAAATTCCAGCTCGGTTATTTAGTAAACTAGCCGTCAGTGCCCGAAATAACGGGCATCGCTTAGAATAAATAATTTAGCCTTCGGGTGCCACCATTATGCACATAGGTGAGATGCCAGAAATAGGGGAGTACATATGGGGCAATGGGCAACTTTATCATAGAGTGGTTAGGAGTGGGCACCTGGTTCAAAGTGTGACACACAAACATTTCTAGCCAATTCTTGTTTAGCTTAGTCGTAATAGAATAATGGAGCCCTTCGTTCTAAAAAAACGAGCCGATAAATAAAAAGCGGAGGAACAAAAGGGAACAGATTTGGATGACACTTTGGTGGCCATTTGTGACATGACAAGACCAGGGACTCGGCAGAGGGGAAAAATTTATGGGATTCGACATAATCGACATAAGAGCCAGAACATGACCCTCTCTCTCCCTTCAGTCTCCCTACCTTTCCAAACTTGGTGTATAGGAAAAAATTCCCTCTATCCTTCCGTGTACAAGTACGTGGGTCATAAAATCCACATTATTCTATTGTTCTGAAAAAAAGTATTTCACTCAAATAGCTTCCTAAGCCGTGGGGGCTTTTTTCTCTGAATAGTATCCTTGTAATGAATTGTAAAAGTTAGACATGGACGGACAGATTTTTCGTATCGACTGTGGAGCGTAATTTAATTAAATGAGATTAAGGATGATTTATGAGAATTTATTCTTCAACTTACAACAGTGTTGTATTCAATTTTGAAGAATTAGTTATTTTGAAAATTTTGACATCTTTTTTAAAACCATGAATTAAAAAAATATTGCTAGTGTCCTACCCTACCGGGTATTAGGATATTCGGGACAAAAAATTAGCATCAAACTTCTGCTATCCCGTATACGGAAATACTCTATTCACATAGAACCTAGTTGATCTTTGACCCGGACTTGTTTATGAAGCCTTGCTTCTGGAAGTAAGTACATTATTTATAATATACGGACAGACATACAGACCGACGGACGATTCACAAAGAACGAATGTACGATATCTATTGTAACTGGAGACTATTATGTGTGGAAAATAAATAGTTATAATGTATAATAGTAGGATGTCGAATGGTGGAAAGGATGTTTGTATTTACCTAAACTCTTTGTCACCTTGTTGAATGCAAAGTCCCTCCCGGGTGACCTTTGGAAGAAGAAATGGTGGACCTGAACTAGATCTGATACCCATGTCGGTTTTTTTCATCTCCGCGTTCTAAATAAATGAATGAAATCATAAATCTGTCTTGCGTAATAATTGAGCCCTTTTGAAAAGTCAGTGAAAGCCACTGCGGTAACATTGAATTATGACCCTTGTCATCCTCTCATTATTACCTCCTTTCACAAGCTCACACATTTATCCTCTCGCTCCGCACATTAAACCCTCCATGGCCAATTGTACTGAAAACATTCAGACCAGTTCAAAGTCACAACTGTCACACAAAACACAGATTCAAAATAAAATCCTAGCTCAACCTGACTCTACTTCGACGAGGGACTTAAGGATCTGACCAAGTCCCCTCCATTCCCAAGTCATAACCTTATAGCTCTTTGGGAATAAACAATAACAATTAATTGAAAATCCATATCCTCTTCAGTAATAAACTGAAAGGGTTAAAAAGACCCTTAGTTCTACCTAAGAGACTTGACCTTAAGATTCCCTTCAGAGATCTCGCCAATAACATCCTCCGCCAGAGCCGAAGTGCCCGCGTGGGTTTCGGGAATGTGTACATGTGACATTTTTATAAGAGATGATTTATAGAGATGTGTAAAGAGATGTGAGAGTGTGTGTAGTTAGTGGCAGTGGTGGCAATATGTTATTATAATGAAGTTGCTGTTATTGCCATGTTGTTTTGATGGGTTGACCTATAAATCCCAAGATCTTGGCACCACAACTCAATGCTTTATTGCCCTGTCGATGGAATTTATTAGAATGCGGATGGTGTGGCAGTTTTATTGGTTTTAATCAATACCCTCTCTCTTAACCTGTTTGTTTGATTAATGGGTTCATTCTTGGCCGTTAATTGCACCCAGGCTTCTTTTATTCATTCCTCATTCCACAACCTTGGGATAAAGACTCGGAAAGATTAGGCAGATTAGGATTTACGCATTGACGAAACTCCTCCGTTTTCTTCAATCGAGATTGCAGGTCTTGGGGAATTTTTAGGAACTGTCAATATTCAAAATTCAGCATGTTGGATAATAATTTGAAATCCAACTTTGGAACACCCTGTCGTTTTTATCTTCGAATATGAGCTATGACGTGTAGTTTAGTGGTTTTTTACTGGATTGAATTGATTGGATTGGATTGATTGACCTGCTCTGTCGATTTTTAATTTCCTTATACTAACTAGTTTTATAAGGGAATTTCAGTACCAAATCATTTCAAGATTTCTTCAAGCTGAAACAAACATATCCCCCTCATAACCATTCCTCCAGACGAATCTGGAAAGATATACTTTAGTCTGACCTGGCCGGTCCACTGCTCTTATAATTCGGATCTACTAGCATTAGTAAAAAAATTGATAAAATAAAAATATAAACATTGGACGGTATTTTCCTTCAGTTTTTATTTTTCGCAGCTTAAACTCAAAGAGGGGGATTGAGTGTCAAATAATTGCAGGCCGTCCCCCAATCTGCAAAGTTTGAAACGAGTCTTTGGTAGGGATCAATTGGGAAGCCTGTAACTTCCCTCATCATCTTGATGGCCTTTATCAAAGATTCCAATTAATAAAGTCATAATTCATTGTTTGTGTTAAAGGCGAGGCCCCCACTGTCCCAGGGGAGTTAGTCGCCCCTCAAAAACGGCAATAATAATTTATCAAGTCGACTAGCAATAAAATTATTCTTATTGCCATTGAGAATTTTCTGAGAGAAGGATCTGTGGAGAGAGTCCTACCTGCCCTTTAGTATTCCAATCTCTCTCTCTATATAATGGTAATAAATTACTACGTGAAAGGAACACAAAGCCTTTTGCATACTAAACAACTTTGAAGACTTTGAACAGACATCACCGCAATTTATAATCACTGTAATAAACACAAGAGCTACTACTCACTACAACTCCCTCCTACCTTAACCAACATTTAACAAACACAACCAACATTTAAACTGAGTGTGTAGTGTTTTTTTCAAATCTTCGTAGTTTTGCAAACCCAATTTCTAAATGAGAGGACCACACCCCCCTTGTCTATGAAATTAAATGATTTAGGACTTAAGAGCTCTCCTAGGGTTCACTTGTGGGAACTAGGAGGGATTTGGTTTGATTTATTTATTTTAAATATCGTTTTACAAGTTTGGGTAAAAATTGATCATCTGATTTCAGAGCTTTGTTGGAAATCCTTTTGAATTTTTTTAGGAGGAGAAAGAGTTTTTGATTAATGATTATTAAAGAAGCTGATGAAGGGCATAAGGAGTCACTAAGGACACGATTTTTGGGTTTGGTGGGAATATTTAACCGGTAAATATGCCCCTGATAAATATGTTCCCGGTAAATACGTCTAAATATGTCTCTGGTAAATACATGTACTATTTTGCTTACTACTGGTAGTTCATCAGTTAAAGATCTTTGTCTTAAATTTAAACAAGGTTCGTAACAAGGATTAAAAGAACAGTTTTGTAATATTTTTTTACAAAATCCTTGTTTGGAAAGATGTTCTAAACTTAAAAAAACCCACAACCCCTCAAATATTCTAATAACAATAATTAAAAAAATATTTATTCAATAAATCATAAAAGTCCGGATGTTTTTTTACTGTACAGATTTTGTAATGAATAATAAACAGTAACAAAAAAAACCATATAAATAAATATACACGGGATGTTGTTCACATTTGATTGATACCAACAGTGTGTTGTGATATGTTGTGAATAGCGGTTGGAGCATAGTGCAATTATTTAAATGGCTAATAATAGTTATTAGAGACTCTTGGAACATTGATAAGGACTTAAGGTAGAAGAGAGTGAGCGGTTATTTTGTGCACACTAATTGCGAATAGAGTTCATTATGTTTAAGTAGACATGTTCACATGGGTGTTGGACGTGTTCCTATCCCACAGACTACTCAGAATCTTATCTCCAATAAATTAATCGTAATTAAAGCCTTTCATCCATTCTTTCTATGTTATTAGCCCAACTGGCCAAGTGGAAATTATAATTACCTGCCTCACTACTACTCTCCATACTCTTACGCATTCCATTATTTTTAGTTATCCTTTTTAAAAGCCCCATGTCAAAGCCCAGAAGCTAACCTACGTAATTCAATCTCAAAAAGCTATCAAGTTTTTTTTAAACTTAGGGACTGCTTAGAAACTACGTTCACAAAGTTCAAAATTGCATTTCAGTTTTTACAGAATTTCTCTGGGTTTTGAACATTATTCAATACTATTTAGCGGGTGGGATTTAGGCGTGTGACCATTAGGGAGGTTGTGCTACAGGGATTTTTGGCCTCTGATTTTAACTGTTGGACTGTGAAATACTCGTAACATTGGTACAGTCATGTGTCACTGTAGGACCCTCATGTAAATAAATCATCGCTTGATGCCCATGAAGGGGATTCGGTGTCAATGAAAATTAATAAGCCATATTTCCAAAGTTCAGCCTTAAGGTGCAAGAGAACTCCGTGGGCATAGTTTGTGGATGCCCCCCCTGCACAGTCGAAAGAATCAGCTATTCCTTATGAGAGGATGCATAAAAGTATTAAAAGGAGTTTTATTTCTTTATGTAGGAAAAGAAGATAAAAAAAAGTGTAGGGATTGGAGGTAATAATTAGGGAATGCCTTGAGACTCGTCTGTAATTAAGGGAGGGTCGGAGTTATGGGCTTCTCAATTCTCAGGTAATGGAGCCACCCTATAAAAATTTGCATTAATTGCAGAGCTCTTCATTCCCCTAATGGCCATTTGGAGTCATACCTTCCGCGTCGGGCATCCCTCAACATAAATAATCAAAAACGGCTCCATGTACTTTCCATTTACAGTTCCAAACACCAGAGAGAAAAAATGGAATCAAAAAGGAGTTGAGGTGAGTCTGATTCTGAGGTTAAAATTTATGAGCCGGAAATTTATTACTATTTCGTCACTTTTAAAAAAACACTTCAAGTTTCCCAAAAAAAATTACAACCTAATTCTCTCGCTTCGTCTCCCTCAAGTCACACGAATCTCAACAACCTCTGACCTCTACGATCCCTCCTCAAGAGAGCTCCACATAACCTCTAAGCATTTTAACAACCTTTCTTATCTGAAATTAAAATACACTATCCCCTATTCCCCTCATAAGGACTCGGTTTCCCCTCATAAGGCCTATCAAACCCCATGACCTCTATGATCCCTCAAGAGAGCTCCACATAACCTCTAAGCATTTTATACAACCTCTTTCTTATCTGATGAATACTGATTATCTTTAAATTACCTGCCTTCCATTAAATTTGACTCGATTTCCCCTCATAAGCCCCATTAACTCAAGTGATGTTCAGGGAAAAGGTTAAATGAGAATCACCTGACCTGAGAGTGGTCTAATTATCACCTTTGGTAATCATAGGCTCTAGTCAGATGTAATCTCTAATTGTCAGTGGATTAACACGGGAAATGGGAGAGAGACCCACGTACGTGTACACTATTTATCTACTGTAATCCCCCTCATAGCAGCTACGGCTCCCACATGTGTTAAATAGCTACATAAATATATACATGTACGAGGGGGTATACTTGCAACAGTTTAAAACGGGCCGAGTAGTTTACTAAGAAAGCCCCTTCCTTGTGTCTACCTTGTCCATGCTGAATAATAATTTCGAGATGGGAGAAGGGACTTAATATTCTAGTCATCTTTAATAATAAAATGAGTTACAATCTACGTTGGTTGATAATTATAATTTCCATGAGTAACTACACCGGGCTTATTACCGACCGTCTCTCTTAAAGAGACGTGCTTGACCTGGCAGTTGTTATTGATGGGAGAGGAGCTCTCTGGTACTACACAGTACATGCTGGAGAGATTAGGTGCACTCTTCTCCCAAACTCGTAATGAAGAAATAAATAATCCAATGTGCTTTTCAAAGAACACTCGCTTTTTTTATTACCTAAACAAATGAAAGGGTTGACTGACATGAGACACGGCTTGTGATTATGAATACAAGCTCCAAGCTATCGGGTCATTACGGGCCGTTCGTAAACGAAGAATTTCAAAGGAGCACATAGGATTTAGACACTTAGCCCCCGGGTATCCTTCGGGTAGCCATTGGGTATCAGGGGATGTAATTAGGGGCCGTTCGAAATCGAAGGATGGCAAGGGAGCCAGGTGTTTTTTGGCACTAATGCCCCCTGTGTATATTATGATAGGAGGATGATTAAGCAGGGTGAGATTTAGTTTGTGAACAGCCCCCGACTGGCAGGTTGGGTATCAGGGGATCAGGAATGTGAAAAAGCGGGTCATAAATGTCTTGTGAAATGAGGGGGTGAGAGAGGAAGCATTTCATGAGGGCTAATAAGCAGGTATTAAATTTTATTGGGCTCCTTCAATTCTCTCATTAACTTCATCAATGAACTCACCTCCGCCTCCATCCCATTTTATATTAATACATTACAGACTTGAAACCCAACCTCGTCTGATTTTTTTTACACACTTGATGAGCAATCACCCAACCGACGACGGCTACGGCTCTCTACCAACTTTTTAGAAGCTCAGCTCTGATCTGTATTTCGAAATCGGCGAGATGCGTATCATTGAAATTTGAAATTTATTTTAACAGCTTAATAATAATATTTATAGCTAAGTGGACGTTAATTAATATCAGATTTGGATCTGGAGTCAGTAATTGTTGGATGTTTGAAACTGGGAAAGGGAAAATCATTACAATCTCCCAAAAATAAGGAGGATCAAACATTGAACCCAAACTATTGACACGGGTTTCCCATTTCCTATTGACATTTGAGACCTTTGAAATGGTCTGTGTATGTTGACATGGTCCAACTAAGGAAGTTGGCAAAGAGAGCAAGGGAAATGGCTGATAAGGGGACTTTTTAGAAACTTGAATATTATAAATCACTCTTAATGTGTCACAAGGCTCAATATTTGATGATAATATGTCCTCATGAAGATAAGAGGAGGTCAACCTACATTTTATTTTCTATGCCAGAGAGGGATAAAAAATCCTTTACAACATATGAGAAGAATGTGTTGTGAGGAGATTGGCTTTAGAGATGGTCTATGAAATATCAACTATTTTTATCACAGGAATAACAAAGTGATTAATCAAGTACTGAAATGAGTGATTGATTACTCCCATGGAACTATCCAATTCATCTTTCAACCATCTTTTTACTGGTAGACACAGTCAGTACAAGTGGTTTTAATTTTGGGCTGGGAGCTTGGAATGGAATTGGAGGCATTTGTGGCTGCTAGTGTTTGGGATCTGTACACAAGGAAGCTTTTGTCCTATGGATTTGGAATCTTTGGTGGAAAATGGGATTTATAAAAAAAAAATTTAATTGAATTTTATAAACACAGATTTGAAATTGATTGGAAATTGCAAGTTTTGTAGAAAGAGGATTTTTTTTAAATAAGGGTATTGTTGGAAAATGGGATGTAAATAAAATTTTTGGAAATTATGATAATTTATTGGAAATTGATTGACCGAAATTGCGATTTAGTTGGAATTTTGTGGAAAATATGAATTTTGTTGGAAAATAAGAAACTATAATTTGGTCGAAAATATTAATTTAATTGGGAATTGTGATTTGTGGAAAATGAGAATTTTATCAAAAACGAAAATGTAGTTGAAAATCCGATATTTGTGACAAATTAAAAATTCCATTTCAAAGTAGTATAAAGTGTTGCAAGTTTTGATGGTAAAGAAATGAGATGCCCTGAGGGAGGGAATGGCTTAATAATAAATAATGATGAGTCGCATAAATTATTATTATTATCAGTCTGACAGTCTAATTTAGGATCCGTGAGGTTCTCCCCCAAGGAAAATCTCCATCCATTATCCTGTCACACATATTTCCATAGCCACATATCTCTCACAACATATCTCTCTCCCCCAACATCTGCCTCTACATCCAACTCTAAAGGAAATCATAAATTGACTCATGATTTGTGACTCTCCAGTTCCATTCCACCACCAGAGTCAATTGATCAATTAGTCCAACTTCTCTACACGCAAAACCAAAATGTTGGGAATTATATTTATGCCAAGCTCTCTTGCATATAGCATTGCCCTAGGCAATACTAACATATCTCATCCAAGGGAGATGGATCAAGACAGCAGGTGGGGCACAGGAGTAGAGGTGTTGATTGCTATACGCACTATATATTATAAGCTTTCAAAATGCTTTAAACGATCTGTGTCTAACACGATTAGGGATCATTTAGAATCCATTACAGTCTGCCCTATTCATACATCAGAATTTTTAACAGTGGCGTATCCTTATAGGTTCAGGGGGATTGAACTCACAGAAGGCCCAGGTCCCTTAAGGGAATTTCTGTCAATGAGATGGGGTAGGCATTGAAAACTCTTTCTCGAGTTCTTATGAAGATGGACAGACAGATCCTGTAAAGCCAAAGCCCTATAGTCAGTGTTATATAATCTATTAACTCATATCAGTGGCGTATCCTTAGGTTAAGGGGTATCGAACTCACAGAAAGCCCAGGTCAGGCCCAGGCCAGGCTCCTTCACTGAATTTGTGCCCTTTAGATGGGTTAGGCATTAGACACTGTCTCAAATTGTTATGAAAACGGACAGACAGACAAAGCGCGATTATATACAGCCCTCCGTCAGAGTTATAGAATCTATCAAGTGAGATTTATTAATTTCTCGGTCCATGCAGATCACCACCACCAACTCGGAACTCTGAACCATGATGTATGTATTTGATGGGTTTCATGAACTTTGCTCAAGAGCTTAGAACAATCGGTCGCCGAGGCCTATTGGCCTATCGCTCTCTGAACCATAGGAAATGTATTTTAATCCCGAATCCAATCCATCAGCAGTACATACGAAAACCCACACGGGTTCTTCTACAAGCCTACACAGAGAGCATTTGCCAGAGCTAGTGTTTTAAAACCCGGATTGCCACTGCTGTCCTCTTCCCCAACGTGACTCCTGGCCTGAGCCTGTCCTGAGTATTTTCTGGCCTGGCCTGGTATGTACAGAATCCAGAATTCGCACACACACACGGACATATAAATCAGAGAGTGTGTGTAGTTTGTGTAGTTTGTGATGTGTATGAGAATTGTACAAGGGGATTGTAGAACATGACAAGATGTCCTTGGAGATTGGCTCATTCTCTTTTATTCTATGTTATCTTGTCAGAAAAGTCTTGGAAGAGGCTTGACGTCCCTTTCCCCCAACAAGTTCTACAGTCTGGGCCTGACACGCCTCTCTGACACATGATTAATGAATAATTAGGGACTCTCTCTGTGTACACAGACTTTAGCTCCATGGACTTGTGTCAGACACTATCTTGTGTACATACACATCTCACAGTCCCTCCTTGTCAGCAATAAGCGACTATAGAACACAATGCTCTCACAAGGAGGAAATGTCTCGTGGATTATTAATCATCCTTCCCTCGTTTAAAAAATCCCTTCGTTTTAATTCTAATTACAGCTCGGGTTTAAAAAAAGAAGATGCACAGGGAAAAAAATTCACTGGACAATATTTGCTAAAAGCAAGTGGGGAGATTATGTCGGACCTTATCAATAGACCTTTAAACCCCTCGTGGAATTAAGACAGTAGTATTTATAGGAGAAAGGCTCCTACGAAATTCATGAAAAGTCCTTAAGGGAACTAATTAACTCCCAAAAGACCCTCTGGTCCTTATACATAGACCCTAGGGGAGTTGAGCCTGGAAAGTGAAAGAGGCTACAGAATCTAGTAACAGCCCATCGCAGGCTCCTCAGAAACTTATACAAAATCCTCAAGGGAACTAATAGAATACTCTCTGGTCCTTATGAACAGACCCTGAGGGACCTGAGTTCTGCATAACCAGCTCTAGAACGAACAGTTGTAGACTGTGCAAGTTTTTAAGGTCAATTATAGCCTCTGAGATGAGCCACTTGCCCTTAATTCCTGAGGGGACGCGATATTCCGAAACAAGTGAGACTATGCATCCGGATCCTCTAGCCCCCACTGTTGATGGACAGCCCCCCAACTCTGCTGGAGTTTTATTAGCATCTAAAAAGGTTCGTGAATCCATTCCAGGGAAATAGTTTGCGAAATTCTCCGAGTGACTAACTAGAGTGAATAGGGCCAGACTGAAGGGATAATGGGGAATGTGTCATTGGCAGTGGCAGGAGGACAGAGGAGGTTGATTAGTTGACAAGATGATTACTCGAGCTCAGAGTGACATAACTCCAACTGACTCAATGACATGACAAGATTCATCCTTAGAAATATCTCAAGATGACGAGGGCCATTCATTAATCTTGACAACTCAATCATCTCCTACTTACCTCTTGCCACTCTCACATTTTAATTCAGATTTCAATTTTAAGAACCCAGCCCAGCTCCCCAGCACACACCACCAAGGCCAGGGCCAGAGCCAGGGCCAGCAACTCCAGTTTATGCTAAAAAATAAATGCTGGGGGGGGGGGATTAGGTCAATGAAGGGGGGACGGTGTAAAGTAGTTGATCAATGGTCCATAAGCCCGTGGGGGACATCATCGTAGGTGGACAGCCCGACGATGTCAAAAACTCCACAAAGGGGAAACGTCACTCGGTTTTCTGTAACTTGTCCCTCTGCAGTTCTGCCAGAGGGAAACAAGGACATGTGTGTGTGTAGTGTACTACTGTCTACAATCTACTACTCCTTCCCACTGGGTACAGCAAGTTGACAATTGACATGTGATAAGTTGACAGGGGACAATGAATCGGATGAACGGGGACAGTGGACATTGTCCCTTCATCGTCATACTCACAATAGGACGTCAAGTGTCATGGCAAGTGGACTGGCATAAAAAACGGCACGTTTTATACTCCGATCCGGCGAGTAGACAATTTATGGTCTCTTTGTTGGGGAGGGGGTAAGTGTCAAATTAGCTGAGTTGGAGGGGACTAAATTAATATACAATTAGGCGGATAATTATGTGGAAAATTCTACACTGTCCTTTGTATTTGTGTTAGTTGTATTAGCTGTTTTAAAAGGATAGTTAACGAGGTTACGTAATCAGGAAGAGACCCGTGCGGGTAAGTGACCTCCTTTAGCCTAAATACAATTTTGATATATAAAAGTTATCAATAAAATTTCGTATCACTTTGGGAATTTACCCCCCAGAGAAAAGAGTTAATTATTCCGCATTTCTGTAATAAAAAAATTCAAAATTATGAACCGTTTCCCAACACCGTTGATCCTCTTGGGTCTTCTCGGTGTAATTAACTCAGGTAGGTTAAATAGAAACTACCATATCCAATTGCTCATATCCAAAACCATACCGAACTCGATAATAAATAAATTATAATTATAATCAACATCGCTCAAGGTACTTTTGTCCAGGCTCAAGAAAACGGGCCACTGGGTGACCTCTCCGTCCATCAGCTGGACTCAAATGGACAGCCCATCACCAGGTTTCTCAAGCCTGAGATCTACCAACAAAATGACCAAGCGGTGAGCCAGCAGGTGTCCCAAGTTCAGGAGATGAAGCAAGACTTCTCCCAGCGATGGGGAAAGCAGAACCAGGACTGGCAGAAGGAGCAAGAGGCTCAGCAGCAGCTCCAGTCCAAGATCCAACAAAAGGACCCAAGTCAACTTCAAAAGTTTACGCAAGAGCAGCAGTCCTTTGTCCAGCAAGAGCAGAGCTTCACGCAGCAGAAGCAGCAAGTCCAAGGGCAGATCTCCAACATTGAGCAAACCCTAGGGGACTTGAAGCAGAAGAACGCTCAGCTCCTTCAGCAAACCCTCAACAACCCTGCCGCAGCCGACAAGGAACAGGCTAAGCAAACGCTGGCCGAATTCAGGACCAAAGAACATCAGTTGGCCCAGGAGCTCCCCAGAGCTGTAAGATTTTCATTTCAAGTGGTTGTTGGTAATTAATTTACCAAGGGACCATACTAAGGGTCACAAGCGAATATCCGGGAGATGATAATTAATCCTATTGGGTATTGGTTACAGTTGAACGAGGCGGCAGAGGTCGAGAAGGGACATGCGGATATGCGACAGCAAGTTAATAAATGGAGAGAAGGCTACCAAAACAACCCTGTCTTGGCTGGGGGCGGTGGGGACAACAACTGGGACCAATGGCTGGACCCCGTCTACTGGGAGAATCATCACGAAGAGATGTGGGGACAATTCGAACAGTTCTTCGGCAAGTGGCAGAACTGGGCCAATGACCCCAACTCCGGAAATTACAAACTGGCCAATCAGCGATGGGGAGCCTTTGACAACGGAGAGTTCAACATTGAGAAGACGAGTGAGGAATTCTTCGGCCCTGACCACGTCGCTAATGACGAGCTTCACGGAAACTACACGAACAACTCGGGATTCGGAGCCGGAGGCGCTGGAGGTGATGGAGGCTATGGATCCGGAGGGGCTGGTGGAGCTGGAGGTTACGGAGCTGGAGGTTCAGGAGGGGCAGGAGGGTCAGGTGCTGGTGGAGATGGGTCAAGTGTCAATGATCAATGGAGGAGGTACATCGGGGCGCAGTTCATTTCCAGATGTACTTTGATCCGAATCGACGATCCGAATCTGAACGCGAGGCCGGTGGCTGCTGGGGGTGACGGCGGGGCTTCGACTGGCGGTTCTGGAGGAGCGGCGGCTGGAGTTGAAGTTGCGGCCGACAGTGGCTCTGGTGGACAGGCCAAGGGTAACGGCTGTGGTGGAGGAGTTTCCGGAGGGGCTGGTGCCGATGGGGTCCAACAGTGGCAAGCAACTGGGGCTGGGTGTGACTTTGATGATACCCTTAAGCGGTTCAATGACCGAAAGGCGGAGAAAGCCCGGAAGAAGAAGGCCAAGGAGCTCGGGATTGATATTAATGCCCTGCCTGATGAAGACCACGCTGGAAGACGCTAGTTGCACTTTTTTTAAATAGGTAATTCGAAATCGGAATGTAATCAGTTGAAAATTATTTAATTTGTAGTTAGTTGAGGGAATTATTTATTTTTTGATATGTCTATTGTGTGGTATATGGTGAGAGTTAATAAATGGAAATTCAATATGACCTTCGTGTTTCGATTTTTAGAATAGCATTCAATAAATAAGTTCTTAAATTATCTTTAATCATTAATTAATTAGTCTTGGGGACCTGCTTCATAAAACATGCTGTCTGCGTCCTCCAAAAATGATTTAATTTTTTATGAGTTCAGTTCAATTTCAGTATAAAAATCAGGAGAAAAATCCATTTAAAAAATCATTAAAAAATTGCAAACATCTTTCGATTTTATCTGAGTAATGAAATCAAAACACAATTCCAACTTCAGGCCAAATAAATTTCAAAACCAGAAGAGACGGTGGGAGTCAATATTTAATTCTTATGTAGGCCAATCAACAATTAACAACAGCCCATTTAAAAATCCCAGTTATGTGATATCTCATAATACACATACCAAATAACTATACACACTACAAAAGCCATTAGTTAATTGTACGTAGGTTATAGAATGTAAAATAGACCACCACGTAATGCGGAAGAACCCTCCCGGGACGGGTAGCTGACCCCAAATAGCCTAAATAATAAAATAAACCACACTCCAGCCTCATTCCACATTATTCCCAACCTCCGTCTTGGACCTTAATATTCCGTTATTCGGGATATTTAAAACCTACACAAACTCATCATGGGGCTCCTTCCGGTAGCCTTCGTCGTCCTAGTATTCTCAGCAGGTAAGCCCCCCTTAAGAACCCAAAACACTTTGATACCCAACTCCCTTAAAAAAGTTCCTACTCACATTTTAATAAATCTTTGGGATCGTGTCCAGGTATTTCAGCCCTGCCAAAGCCACAAGGCTACGTCGACGCTGGTCAGTCAGGCGGTACTGGTGAGCCCGACCTCTTCAGTCAGCTAACCGTCCACGAAAAAGATGCCAGTGGGAACCCAATCTCCCGGTTCTTGAAGCCCCAGCTGTACCAACAGAATGCCCAAGCCGTTAGCCAACAGGTTAGCCAAGTTAAGGAAATGAAAGCAGACTTCCAGTCCCGTTGGCAAAACCAGAACCAGGATTGGCAGAAGCTACAGGGTGTCCAGCAGCAGCTTCAGGAGCGAATCGGCCAAAAGGGAGGTCAAAGCATGCTCCAGCAGTTCAAGTCTCAGCAGCAAACCTTCAACCAGAATGAGCAGAAGTTTGTCCAACAGAAACAGCAGATCCAGGGCAAGATCCAAAACATTGAGAACCAGCTCGAAACTCTCCAGCAAAAGAATCAGCAGATTTTAAAACAAACGGAACAAAATCCATCCTCCGTCAACAAGGAAGACGCTAAGCAAATGCTGACCGAGTACAGGACCAAGCAACAGCAGCTAGCTTCAGAACTACCAAAAGCGGTAACCGACTTATTATTCTAACCTCAAACACTAGAAAGCCTTTAACCCCTATGACCTCTTTACTTTCAGCTGGGTGAAGCCGCCCAAATTGAGCAGGGTCATGCTGGTTTGAGAAAGGATGTGACCAAATGGCAAGAAGGGTACCAAAACAATCCCGCCCTGTCCGGGGGCGGTGGGGACAACAACTGGGACCAATGGCTGGACCCTACTTACTGGGAGAATCATCACGAAGAGATGTGGGGACAATTCGAGCAGTTCTTCGGCAAGTGGCAGAACTGGGCCAATGACCCCAACTCCGGAAATTACAAACTGGCCAATCAGCGATGGGGAGCCTTTGACAACGGAGAGTTCAACATTGAGAAGACGAGTGAGGAATTCTTCGGCCCTGACCACGTCGCTAATGACGAGCTTCATGGAAACTACACCAACAACACTGGCTTCGGAGCCGGAGGTCCTGGAGGTGATGGATCCGGTGGGGCTGGTGGAGATGGGACTGGCGGGTCTGGAGGAGCTGGAGCCGGGGGTGTTGGAGGAGCTGGAGAAGGGGGCTCTGGAGGCAGTGGGAGTGGAGGAAGTGGAGGCAGTGGGAGTGGGTGCGATGGTGCCCCTCCAGCAGGGGATGAGCATTTGGTCAAGATGTGGAAGGAGACTCATGCTGGTTGTGAATTCGATGAGGTCCTTAAGCGGTTCAATGATAGGAAGGCTGCAAAGCAAGCTAAGAAGGCTCAGGACTCTGGACCCGATATTAATGTCGTCCCGGATCAGTTCGGTGCGGGTCGTTGAGTGGATGGGGTTATTAAATTATTTTTCAATCTTAAATTATTCGATCTTGCAATAAATGTTTTCAAAAGCACATTTATAGTATTTTTTTAAGCTGGGGGCATTTATTTATGAAATGGAATTAAGTTTTTTTATGCTAAGAACCACGATGATTTTATGATAACAGACGACAGATTTTAGTAAATTAAGTGCATACATAATTATCGGAAATTTAAATTCAAATAAAGAAACTTGAATTTTTTATAATTTTGAGAAAATCGATATATTTATTTAATTTCCAACTTAAATATCCCCTTGATTTCCAAACACAAGAGCTCTCAACTTGTTCTCTCTATAGTTAATTACAAGACATCATATGTAGCTTATCTAACGATGATATATATTTATTATTATATACATTAATTGATTAAACAGTTCATCTTCCATCATCCCTCATAATAATAATAAGCATAAACAACTTAAAATACATTTATACCTAATCTATATAATTACGCCTAATTCCCCACACTCCAAGGGCATCCACATAAATAAAGTGATAAATAAAGGAGCTCTCAATAACATAAAAAGAGGCCATCCAAATCCACTAATCTCTTCAAAATCCTCTCAATTATAACCCCCACCAACAACACACTTTTCGAGAGTCAACTAGAACCCAAACTACAAACGCTCCTACGTGACAATTCACCTTTTAATTTCCAACCATAAAATCCAGTTTCTTCTTCTTCTTCTTTTCTCAACTACTTTAAATATTTAAAATATAATGAACAGGAAACATAAAGAATAAATTTGATTAAAAAACACACCACCACCGCCACGAACTAGGAGGGAGCAGGAGAGCCTATAATTCATACGGACATGAGGTCATCATACTAACTCAAATAAGACATACCAACAAGTCGATTAATTACTGTCAAAACCTGTATCCAACTATTTATGACAGGCTGACAGGTTTTCTCACGATTAATGAATATCTATTTCCCCCCCCCCCACAAATGATAAATGAACCTTCAACCTAATTCTAATGGCCTTCAGCTCACATTCAATTAATTACCAAAGCACATGTACACAACAATGGTCAGCCCTCTACCTTTAGAGACCCTTAATGTATTTTCCAATCAACAATTGTAATTAGCAAGTGAGTAACGTACAATCACTCCTTCTAAAAAATATTCATCAACACTACAAATAAATTTGTACTTTCTAACAATTGGGAAAAAAAGTACACCCTTAGGAAAAAATCTCCGTCCCTTTGGTTTCGTATCGTGATTGATGTGTAGTAATTTTCAACACAACTGTTAAATCTCTAAATCTCTTATACAACTAAAACTAAGGGCTATATTTAGTTTGAGCGTTTGAAAAAGAGCTTTAAAATATACGTGTTTTTAAGGAAGAACTGAAGGTCCTACCCTTTGATTATAGAGTGAATAAGGACCAGGAGGTGGATAGTAGCCTTGGGGAACTAGACCGTGTTTACCATAAGGGCTTATCTGAGCCTGTTGGGTTGGGTAAGCCCTTTGCATAGCTGCGGCCATGGCGGCAGGGTTTAGCCCTAGGGCACTAGCGTATAACTGTTGCTGTTGGTGGGCAGCGATGGCAGCCAAGGCCGCAGCGTCTGCTGAACCTGGTGACGAGGATGAAGAAGTGTGGGTCCTCAAGTGCTGCAGAAGATCCTCTGAGTTGGGGAACCGCTTACCACAGTAATTGTCCCCTACGATCCAATTGCAGACATAAGGACGCTGAGCGTTCTGCTGTTGTTGTTGATGTTGTTGTTGTTGTTGTTGCTGTTGGGCCGCTGCAACAGCTGCTTGCTGCTGTTGCTGCTGCTGGTGATGATGCTGCATGAGGGCAGCATGCTGACTCAAGAGGGCCTGCGGGTATCCTAGTCCCATGGCAAAAGCTTGTTGGTAAGGGATCTTTTGGTGGTCACACTGGGCACAGCCAGCAGGACAGATGCCCTGTGAACTACCCGGGTATCCCCCAGCCATGAGTCCGGACATGTTAGGACTAAACTGACACCCTGTACAGTATGGATCTTTGCAAACAGGCACGATTGACTCAGCCCCTCCGGGAGTTTTCACACGAGAGTAACTCACATAAGGAGACTGCCCTCCTTGTCCAGGGTATCCCATGAACATTTGACTTGGGGACGGGCCTCCGAAGAATGGGAGTCTGAATGCCGGGTTCATCAGAGCTTCGTGTGAGAAGGCCCCAGCGGAGGAGGTGGGTGGGTAGCCTGATAAGGCACTTAGACTTGATGGCATTGGAATCCCTCCGTGGTTACCCGGGAGTCTACCTCCTCCATGAAGAACTTCTAACCCGGATCGGATAATGGGGTTAGACCCTTGTGGGTCTAACGGTAGCTGAGGGACAGATTTTAATTTGTCTTCATCCCCTGGTGAGGTGGATTTAGACTTGTCACTTCCCCCCGGGGACTTGCTCGATGATCTTTGACTATGGTGTGGATTATGGTGGTGGTAGTCTTTTTTTGGTAAGGTGACCAAATCTTTTTCAGACGATGTTGAGCTACTGGAAGAAGAGACGGGGGGAGATACCCGGGAAGTCTTTGAGGGTACTGGTGAGGTCATCATAGCTCCGGAGGAGGATGAGGATGCCCGTTTCAGTGACCTTTGTGTGGGGCTGCTCTTTCCATTGGAGGTTGAATTAGAATCAGTTGACTTGTGTCTCCCTCCACCCCCGGTGGGTGAGGTCTTTCCAGGAGGACTGCTGTTGCTGTTGCTGCAGTTTCCGGAGGTGGCAATGATGACGGTGGACTTTGAATGGAAGGAGGAGTTGCTGCTGCTGCTGCTGTTGCTTCCACTGCTTCTTGGTCGACCGTTGGACAAGGAGTCAAAGTCGTGGAGACGGCTGGTGCTCTCGATATTTATAGAGTGCTTCCGTTTGTTCTGAGAGGAGGACGTTTCGAATTTGGATGACGAGTCCGCTCCGATTTGACTACATGTTTGTACTAGCAGGGCCAAGGGGGACTTTTTCGCGTCCAACTGAAATTAGAAATGGAAAAACGGGTTTTATTAAAAAAATAAGGTAAGTAAAACAAAAATAATTTTATTTGTATGATTTCGCTCTGTATGTCAAAATTTATTGAATGATTGCAATTGACCATTGACAACAGATATATTTTCATTTTCAATTTTAAACTAGAATTTTTAAATTTAACTTTAAATGTGGAAAATAGTTAAAATTTAATTCGTTGAATTTTAAAATGCTTAAATATATATTTTCAATTTTCGATAGAAAATTGTTAGGATGAAAAAACTGGGATCTTATTGTTTTTCTACAATTTGAAAATAAGTGAAAGATGAATTTCAAAAAGAACTAATACTCTGAATGAGCTACTGAAATAGTTAAAATTTGCAAATAACTTTGTTTAAAAACTAAAGTTAATTTTTATTTTAAATGTAAGTATAATTAAAAGTTGTGTTCTCACCATAGTTGGCAATGGAGACATGTAGTCCGGTTGAAGGTATTGATTAGGGCCCCCATTAGTCCCACTTAACATTTGGGGATTCGTCCCGTGTCCTTCCAGTACAACCATTTCAATTATTTAAAATATTAAAGTTAACTCCCTTTCAACTTTTAAAATCACAATCAACACTTTCAGCTTCAAATACAAAGCTCTTTTATTCCCAACTCTGCAAGAAACAGTCAATTCTCAACTTAGTCAACAAAACTCTTCTCAAAAACTCCAAAAGTTCACCACATTTTCCAAAAATTCCAATTCCAAGCTCAAAAAACACTGGAAAAATCCCGAATTTTCCAAAAATTCAATTAGTCACCCACTCCAACCAATTTTCTCTCACAACCCGAATTTTTCAATTTTTCCAAAAAACTCTCAACTTTTCCAAAAGCCTTAAAAAAAACCCGTTCAACACTCTCCAGGATAACAATCCACCAATTCCCTTGAAACTCTGTTATTTTCTCCAGTAATTTTCCTCTTGTAAGTGGATTTCCAAATTTTCCGGAAATCTCACAAAATTTTCCTTTTTCACAAGCGGAGAGCGAAAAAAAAGTAGTACGTGAACTCGGCCAAGTTTCTGTTCTGACTGAGGAGAGATTGAAGAGCAACTAACTAAAATGTTCAGTCTCAGAACCCCGTCCTCCTCTCTCCTTCTTTGAGGGGGGGACAGGGCCGAAGCTCCTACGAATTATAAAGCCCTGCCAACTATACGCTCAAAATCTATAAACCAACTTATCCAAAATCCAACCCAACCGGCCTATCCTCCACTCTACACCACCAATATGTGGTGCGAGGATCCCTTTTTTCTCGATACCGTAGCTTTGGGAATTGTGACCCCGGGCTCTTTTACTAAACAAACACCGAAAAACGGGGGAGGGAGTATTTAGCCAGAGCTTCTTATAACTTGTTATATGAGCCAACTCCTTATGGTCCCTTGGGTAAATACCCCTGAGGAATAGCAAGACATTTTTAATAGACGCCCAGGCTCTTCCTTAGACTTGGAGGGGTAAGCTCATGTAAATAAGGGACTCTTTAAGGGACTTTGTGTAAGAGGTGTATTTCGTATTTATCTTTCCCAAAGGTTTTCTACACTTTTGTGGACATGGTGATAAGTTATTAGTTTTTAGGCCGGAGTGGATAGATCCTTGTGGGATTTAAGGATGGTCTTTGAACATGTTGAAAGGACTTGAAGGGTTTGGAGATGGAGTTGAAGGGGCTTAGATTTAGATTATCTTCAAGAGGATTTTCATGGGCTGTAGTTGTAGTTGAGAAAGGGGCTAAGGGTTCGCAACTCAATTTGTGGTGGATTTGATGGATTTTTAATTCAACAATGGCTGGATTATCCTTCCAACGTTTCTTGCCTTATTTTTTAACCCTTTTTTCAACCGAGTTGTTTTTGAGCATTTTTCATTTCTTGTTTACCATTAGACGTTTATAATTAGTTTTTTTTAATGGTTTTTGATGTGCGGGATCCGTTACTTGATCTCGTAATTAGAATTCTAATTAAATATGATTTGCGTACTTTATTTCCTGAGAATTTATCAAGATTTGTTTTAACTTATGGAGCTTGGGCTCGTTCGAAAATTCTATCCGAAAACCGACTAAAGTTAGCTGTGATTGTAAACATAAATTCGTTACACTTTGAAGTCTAGGATATTTAAAAATGCACAAAAAAATAGAGAAGTAGTCGAAGATTAATTTACATTTTTTCAAAATCCCCTTGAATTTTCAGTTACAACTGATAGTTTCACTATGCTAACTCTAAATTAATTGGCATCAGCACTTTAGATTCCATAACAAGTTTCGTTAATTGAGTATCCAGCCAAGACCCGTGGGGGTCTCCTCTCTCTCCTAGTCCCCTCATCCCATTCCCACCACCTGACAGTCCATTTCGACTATTGCGTAATTATGGATCCTCCCAGATTTTAAAAGTGGTGACGGATGGACAGGTAGAAATTATTATGATTGAGTAGTTCCATTACCAAAGTGGATCTACAGGATTTAATTTCCACACTGCCTAGACTAAAAACCCTATACCTAAAAGCCTATCCACCATCTCGAGACCCAATATATCCAAGGGCCTTAACACCCAGGATATTGTGGGGCTTTGAATTTGAGCCATTTGAGGAGGCAGAGTCCATACTGACAGTCCATGTGTCGGCCCGGTCCAATTTATCCTAGAAATCTGAGCTCGTCTTGTCGGCCTTTCCCTTCCTATCCAATTTCTCGAGACCATAAACTTTGTGAATCCAAGTCCAACTCAAAAGAGACTTGGAAGGCTTAGCTATTCTAAGGAGATAATATCATTTAATATCAGCCACATGGATCACCCCACTGGGTCTTGGAGCTTATAATAAAGAGTCTCTCATCTCTCAAGAATCCGTAATGTTTCCAAACAGGGGATGGTGGGGGCAAACGTCCCTCTGGATTCTAGAGGCGACTAAATGGTCATGCACGGTTGTTGAAGGATCGAGTGTTTATTTTGGAAGCCCTTAGGAGGTTTATTATAGGAGGTGGGAACAATGGGACCCTGTCTTGTTTTTCCTGACAACAAAGAGGCTGGGGGGATTGGTTGAGTCGTGCTTGCTGGCTTTGACGGCTTGGTGTCCCTGTGTAGAGGGAACAACGGGGTCCTTGTAATCTCTAATCCTAGTGTGGGGATTTATATGAAGGGCTGATGATTGTGGGTTGTAAATTTTATAATCCAACAGGGATTTGGATTGGATTGGGATTTTGAAAGTTTTATAGCTTTGGGGATTTTTGGGAATGGGTCGGATTTTGAGATGGAGGTGGATTACAGATACCCTTTTTTCCTGTGGGGGTGGGGGCATTTGATTTTTTGTAGTTTAAATTATATATAAAGACTCTTTGTTTTTTATTAGATATTGACGATTATGGTTTATAAATTTAACTAGTGTTTTTTGTTTTGAGAGAACTGGTTACGATAAATTTTATTGATTTTCTGGCGTGGATGCTAAACTAACTTCACTAAAAAAAATGTCTTGAAATTTTTTTTACTGAATTTGACTGCAGCGTATTTTTTCGTAATTGTGCATAAAAAGTTGTACATGTTAAAACAAATTCTGCCTGTTGTAATTTTATATATTTTTTTATGCATATATTTATCAAACCATAAAAATCGTACTAATAATTATCCATTTACAATTTCCTTCAAGCTCTACGACTGTAATCTCCGTGTCAATATCCCATAAGTGCAAATCCCATTTAAAATAATTAGTACAAATAAACCCCTGACCCGATCGACCTCTTTTTATCATCCTTTATAACATCCACGACTTTACATGTCTATGGACGAAAACAAAAAAAAAAGAGCAAATATTTAACAAGGCATTCATTCTCAAATCAAATGATTCAAAAAATCACAACAAGTACAAACAATATGACACATTCAAAGTTTACCAAAAATATTACAGATTACAAACCAAAGCCCGCAGCACCTTATTTACATAAAAGTGTACAAGACGGGTTCAATATTTTCATACTTGATAAGAATTAAATAAAAATGCCCAAAAAACCTCCATATTTGCTCACAAACTGTTTAATTCTCTAACCCTTGATCCAATACTGTCATTTGACCCTTGGATTTTGACCCCTCACTCTCCGCATATAAATTTTCACTAAAGGAACTGTCTAGAAGCTGTTTAGAAATTCAAAGTAGCTCCATTTGACCTCTGAACCGTAGCTGGTGACTGACCCACGTCAATCAGCCTATTTTCAAGTGACCAGAGACGTTGATAATAAAAATTTGGACCCGGTGAACCAAAGTTCCAAGAGCTGAAACGCACCTGGCCCTAATGGACGTGGTTGTAATGTCTGACAGTTTGTCAGTGATAAGCCAGTACATGTTACAATTGAAGATAACTACGTATTTAACTACGGCTATTTACTCTAATGGAATTACGTTGTCACACTTGAGTTGCAGAAAGTTATTTAACCTCACAAATCCGAAGAGCCAATGTTATCTGTAGAGACAGACAGACAGAAAAAAAACAGTATAAAATCTCATCTGAAACTATCGACCCTTTCCCTCATATGCCCATACACGAAGTTATGAGAATGCCCAGATAAAATACACTAATTAAAACCCTATGAACAGTTATGAAATCAAAAGGTAGAATTTTCTTTTTATTAGGGAATCTTTAGTGTTTTGAAATGAGGTTGGGTAGTTTAGAAAAAAAAAGTAGCAATCGGTCGGACGGACATTTTTAGCCAATTATGTATGTTAACTATTTTTTGTTTGAAGGTTCTATTAACTGTTGATGAAAATTACTGGAAAATTGGTGGAAAAGGTGGAAAAAATTTCGAAAAACTTTGTAAATGTTTTATTTGTGAGATTGGAGAGCCATCACGTTTTGGAAACATGCTTCCCTTCAGCTTAATTACAGCAGTTGCCATTCATTTGCATAGATTCCATCCGTCTGTTATTACATTGTAGATTAGGCCAATGTAAATGTTTATTAGGGCTGTAGAGTTGGACTGGAAAATGTGGATTTGACAAGGGATATCAATCAACATCTCAAACATGACGGATGAGGTTCATTAATCAAAATGATTGATGATGGATGATTGACAAGTTCAAAATAAATATGTTCAACTCCAAGAGTCCAACATGGACCAAATTACCAAAGCTACATCATCACCAAAACATTTCGACGTACTTTATAAAAATATCCCATCTCATCATCATCATCATCCTCTTGGCTGTCACTAAAGAAGCAAAGTTAGCAAAGCCTATTAAGCTAAACTGTATTAACAAAATCCCTTAATTATAACATCGTTTACATCCTAGTTTTAAAAAATCCATACTGACCGGGTTGACCTCGTGTAGGGAAAAATGCATTACGCACTGTGACCCAAATCCAAAATCATAATGGAGTCAATAGTGACTGGAGTCTTTTGAGGCGTGTTGGCTCAAAATTATGGATAGTGTACCATCAATCTGCCATAAAATCCACCCATAAAATATAATTTCATCCTTCCACCCACACAAAGTCTAATCAATCATATTCACCCGTCTGACCGTGTTACAATTATACCTCCATAATTATAACACTTTTTTCTGTCCAATAAACTCACAGCCTTTCGGATCTGATAAACGGGTTGGGATTTATTGCCTGGATGATTTTTAAATTAGTGAACCGGATCTCATTTGATTCCCAATCTGAAAATCATAAATCATCATCAAATAGGCCAAAAATCGAGTTCCAGAGGCAACAATGAAGGGCATGGGTTATTTTGTAATGCCCCTCATATTGAATGGATACTGGTTTGCTGTATCCTCTCAAATCCAACTTCATAGAACTGCCGGATCGGCTATAACAGGAGAATTGCATAACACGGTTTATTGTAATGCCCCTCATATCTTTCTTCCTTGTTTCTTTACCCCTCATAACTAAAATAGCCACACTACGCTTGTCTATACTTAAAACCACTTGATTCGGTAGAATCGGCTATAATGATGGAATTGCAGGACACGGATATTTTAGGAATGCCCCTCATATTATAATGAATCTGGTGTGCTTTACCCCTCATAACCGAGTAAGGTGTAGTTTAAAATCCAATATATTTTTAATGACCCGCACACTAACCTTGTCGACACTTGAAGGCACTTGACTCGGTCGGAAGGTGTAGCTTAAAATGACCAGGGATTAGTACAACTAAGCCCATGTTTTTAGCTGGTAATAAAACCCTATGGATTTGATTACTTCACACCTTGAGCCCTAGAGGATTCCATAGAACCCTCAGAACCCCAAGGAAATATTTTATAGAACCCGGTAGGGGTTTTTTAAATCTTTGTAGCTTAAAAAGAATAAGTATGGATAGATGTGTGGATACAAATGAGATCTAATACGATCCACCTGTCACCTGTCAAAACAATACAAACTGCTCAGAAAAGCCCCCACTGCCTACATCTAAATATAATGATCCTTGACAGATGTGTGTGTGTCTCCTCCTTCTATTTCCAATATCGGCCGATGGCCTAAGTTTTTTTTGGATTGTGTTGTATAAATATTCGGTACTTTTGGTTTGGCTCTTTCGGCTTTTTTTTAAGGCCGGAGGAGATTATGAAGAGAGGATTGGTTGTGTGTGTATGTTTATTGTTTTATATTGAGTTCCAATAAATTATGGAATGCCGGTAACCACCACCGCCAGTTTGACAGCTTCACACTCTAGGCTTGATAACATAATACGGCCTTATTAATTGTACAGAGAGAGATATGAAAATGTTGCCCTAATTTTAGTTTTTGAGGGACGTCAGATTTTTCTGATTCACACTAGAGCTAGAAAAAAAATTGTCGATGATTAAGGGATTCAAGCTTTTTTTATTTATTGTAAGGTCAAAAATAAATAAAAACCTTGCCACGTGAACGACTTGTGGCGATCGGCTTTGCACATTTTAATATCAACTTAAATTAGTGAAACTACTTGGATATCAAAATTTATATACTTAGTTGATGTAATCAATCGCTTCAATCATGACATTTTAAAAATCTGATATTTTAATGTACCCTTAATTTTTAATTTAAGAAAACCGTTTAGGCCCTTCCATCTTGACAAATAATTTCATTTCTCATACCCATGTGTCACATGAATAGGTGATAAGCCCTAATAAATACAATCTCTGCTTCCCTTGCCTCTAAGCCATAAAACCGGTTGAAGCTCTTATGTTCCACATCTCTCTGCTATAAAACTTGATACAGTATCTCAAATTCCCAATGTTATGAGCAAGCTTTATAGACTAAACAAAAGTGTCCCCAGCCCCAACACCTCGATAAGAAAATCCATCGGAACTAGCCTGGAAAGTCTATTAAAGATTCCCAATAAAAAGTCCCCACGTCCCAAAACCGCAATAAAAGCCTCGAGGACTCCGGCCTGAGAGACCAGACACCGACCGACACACAGACGTTGACTCCACCAGCTAGAAGCAGAAGATCGTGCCAAACTCGAGATTCGACTCGACTCTCCAGAGGCGACAAGTTGGAAAGTCAATTGTGAACTAGTAGCTACAAGGACTCTATCAAGAATAGCAAAGTCATAAATAAATCCCACACCAGCCTCACTCTTGATTTTCAAAAGTGCCCTTTACAATACGAGAGAGTCCGAGAGACCCTCACGTCAGACGTGTCAACAAGTTGGGGACAGTGTGTCCAATGTGTGAGAGGAGGTTAGAGATGATAGAACCCAAGAGGGTCCAAACTCTTGTCAGCCAGTTATTCACAAACTCTTGTTCAACGAATCCATTATCGTCTCAATTTGAGCAATAAAAATTGTTGTGACATTTGACGCCTTCACGTCCGACCCGACATTTTAAATCCTTGTGTGTAGAGAGATGCCATATAATAATATTTCCAGCCCCCGTCAACACAGACAAATTACATTAGTACACATGGCCTAACATCGTATCAAGCCACCAGACCAAAAACATCCGTTGAGAAATGAAATCCAAGATACGATATAACAGCCCCCGATTATACAGGGTTGACCTCGATTTAGAATTTCAAAGTTTGTGTCATTTAAAATTTTAAAATTTTACAACCCTCCCCCCCCCCCTTCTTCCCAAAGCCGACAAAGATCAAAGTGAGTCTGTTTCTCAACTATTTATTGTATCATCTCTTGGTTAGACCTTTTATCACCTTGTCGTCACTTTAGGGCCTTGTTTTTCCCCATCTCTCTATTATTTTCCATTACCTGAATGAGAGGGGATGTAGACTCGGATCTCCTCCATTTTCATGGACAGTAGGTGTATTCAAAGTTTTGATAAACAGTTGGAGAGAGATGATATGTGTTATGAGGGAGAAGGGTCTGGAGCCTGGAGTGTCCCTTTTGGCTGTTGGTCTTGAGGCTGGAAGCTTTTAAAATTGTTAGGGGTGACGGATGTGGAGATGAATCAAGTAGATTGGGTCCAGTCGGCCGTGTGCCTCTCGTCTTAAGCTTGGGAGCTGGGAGCTTTTGGATGTGCGTGTTATTAGTAGTGAGAGACACAAGGATTAGAGAGGACATGAATGAGACGAGAGAGAGTGACAGGTAGACCACACAGATCCTTATCTGACACTTCGGCCCTTTTGAAACTTTAGAATCTCTCTGTTTTTTTTAATGGGGGGAAGGTGGGGAGAAATGTAGGAGATCTAAAGGCTTGGAGATACCCGGAACTGTTGGAGTCAGTTGGGACTCATCAGCAGATTCCGCTTGGCTGACATGTATTTGTGTAGGGATGTGGAAATGTGGGGATTTTTTAAAAGGCTTTAAAAAATCGGTGATGGACTTTGGAAGGTTGGGATGTGGAGGTTTTTTTTTGAAGGAGATGGATTTTTATGGAATATAAATATTTATTTGAAAGTCTAAACTGAACTAATGGCTTATTTATCGGAGCATCTTTGTGGATCGAGAATTTTGGGATTTTTTTTATAAGCTGTTGCTTTGTGCTTGTGGCACCTTGAATATTATTAGGAGGTCAGATGATTGTGCAATCCGTTTAGAAAGTATTAACCTTTAACCTATGGTCACAAAAATTGGTTTTATCACTTGTTTAATTTTTTTCTTCAAAATTCAAGATTCTAAAATTCATAATCAATTATTGTTTAAATTATTGACGCTGTCTCTTTAGGGCAAGATGGGGAAATATTTCTCAGAATGAAATTGATTTAAAGTCATTTGAAATTTTTACAATAACAAAGCCTTCAAATTGGAGTAGCACATGATGACTTATTCAACTCAGCTTTATCGCAAGATCACTTTCGGGAGTATTGATTGCATTGATGCCCAGACCAACCGTATCCAAGTCCGGGAGTAGTTCTTATTGACGGTGGTGGTATTTTTAGGAGGAGAGTCGTGAACTTTAGCACTTGTGGATTCTAAGCCGTATTCTTGTCCAGCTTTTTGAACTTGAGCTGAAGAGCTGGATTGACCTGGAACCGAGCTGAGGCCAACACTAGCGTCTGAAGGTTCCATGGAAATTTCCACAACAGCTCCGTACAAGGTCAAGGAATCGATGTCAATCCGGTGGTGACCTTCCGCCATCCCTTCGTTTATGAAAATCTGTAGGTTGGACACTAGGAAGAATCTCTCGGGTCGTAGTTCAATAGCTTGTTCTCCACTTAAGTCTTCTGGACTTAGACTGGGAGGTCAAATAACATATAGTGAACCTCTGTGATCTTTTTGCTATAGGATATTTAATGTCTGGATTCTTACGTGACCTCCTGAGAAGGAGTTAGTTGACTTGCTGTAGAGAAATCCAAAAGCTTGGAATGGTTTACAAAGAACCGGAGGACTTTTGGCCCTGTCTGAGGATGGGCTTTTATTTTGAACGAATGGAGCTATGGATTTTTTTAAACAGTTGCAATTTAAACCAACACTGTTTATTGTTTTCATATTAATTGAAATAGTTACCATAAGTCTCTGCTTGAAAGAGTAGACTAAAACGACCTTTCCTGACCCCTTTCCGGAGATCAACTTCTCGCCGTTTACGAATCCATCAAATCCCGTTGGCTGGAGGTCATTAATGCACCGGCATCCTTTCTCATCCAAGTACGGCGTTACATCTCGAATCCTACCGACTGGGGAGATGGTCGGACTGAATTGACCTGAATTGTCATAACCAAAAATTTGGGGGATCTTTGGGTTTGTTTTCTTCAACTCCTGCTCATAGTATGACACTTTTTGGTCCAGCTGCTTAGGAACAGCTCCCTATCACAAAATTAATACTCAAAAGTATCTTCAAAGGGGGGACTTTAAAGTTTTGGCCGAGACTTACTTGGATTAGATCGATGATCTTCTTTTTCATGTAAACCACATAGAGAGGAAACTCTTTGTAATTATGGAACATTACTGTCTCATAGCATTTGTCCGCGTCCACCTTAGACCCAAAATAATATAATTTTAAGAAAATTCATGGAAGGAACGTACTAAAAAAATATAAAATTCACACAAGGCACCTTGATAAATAAGACTTTAGGGTGCTTGATGACAATGCCGCCTATCAAGGGCGCCATAAGTTGACAAAGACCACACCCAGTTGTGTAGTATTCCACGATGATCAAGTCATTCTTAGCGGTCTGAATCAAAGCGCGAAACTTCTTGTCGTTTTTCACGTACTTGAGATTTGACATGATGAAGACCCTTCTAGAGAAATTGACCTTTGAAACACTTTGGAATCTTGGTAGAGATTTGTATGGAGGATACAGTAGAAACTATCAAGCCCAAGATTACTTGACAACGTCGGTTATCGCTGCACTTTTGGTACCGAGGGCCACTATTTTTTTTAAAGTATGCAGAGAATTTCTCAAAGCGCGCAACAGCGCGATGCTAACGTTGTCAAGGAATCTTAAATCAAAATTTCATCATTTTTATATAATTTCAAACCCAACTCATTCATTCCCTCAGTAATTGGACATGACATTTCCATAAGCAATTAGATCCAAGCAGTTGCTTGGTCTATCCAACCGAATCCAAGCAAATTCCAAGCAGGGATAAAAATGTTTAAAATCTTGAGTAGACGATGGGAATGAGTTTGCCATAGAAGTGTAGAGTAGTGTAGAGTCCCCCTTAAAGGGGCCGACAGAGAGAGACTCCCTAATGGCTCTAAATTACATAGAATAGAGAAGAGCCCATTGAGTCCAAATGGCTCCTGTTTGACACAATAATGACAATATGACAATTTACAACCCTACTTAAGTCTCCACCATTTGAGCATTGTAGTTTCTTAAGTTATGACAGCCAGCCGGGCGGCACTTGTCAACTCTCAACTGTCACACTGTCATATATATTTATACCCACCCGACCAACTCTGCTCCACAATCTCCGCTAAGACAGATCAATTTCAAGCCCTTAGCTCTTAATAGAGTTTCATAAAGTTCCAGGCATTAAGTCCCGGAGTCTCTATGCATGGACTTGTACTCAAGGCTGGATTTTACAGCCCCTTCCGACGCTTATTTTACAACCTGACAGGGCTCCTTTAGCATTTCCTCTGACCGGGGTAATAAAATAATGTCAAAAACAGGATCAAATTAAAATTGTCTGCCGACAGGAGGAGAGAAGCTCATAAGGAAATCCTGGAGAGTCACTCACAATCACAATCAGACATTTTCATGGGGGGACTGTTCATAAATTATTTATCAAGCTTGGCTTAACCTAACTTAACCAAGTCTTCCTTTTTAAGCTCGTCTTACCTCCTCTTCTACTACTAGTCAATGATCCATGAAAAAGTTTGAGTTACATTTTTTTCAAAATTCCCATGAGTCTCGGGGATCAGGGATAAACGCAAGGATCTCAATTTTCAAGGACAATCCGGGGAAATTCAATTTTCAAAATCGGTTTTAAAACACAAAGCTTCTTAAAAAGTCAATCCGGGCCAAATCTCGATTTTTAAAAGTCGATGGCAACCCCAGAGAAGGTCATTCTAGTTCTGTATGGACAGCCCCAATATCCCCATAAGCATAGAGAAAGTGTTATAGATTTTGATATATATTTTTCGGATCTCTTAGGCATAGGGGTGAAGGTAGTTTTATAAAGTCCCAAGTTGTTGACTGACTGTGAAGGAAATGAGTGGAAAATGTAGCCCTTTGATCTCGTCTCTCTCTCTGGCTCTGAGGAAATGGAATGAGTTTTGCTATATAGAAATAGACGAGAGATTCAATTCCCTTAGTATAAGCCTTAGAAGGAGGAGGAGGAAGGACGAAGACTGTCTCCGGAGAGACAGCACACTTTTGGTTTTGACAGGTGACAGGTGGATCCACTTCTCTCCCTGTCATGTCATGTCATTAGCATTGGGCTTGTCGGTGATTTCAAACGGGGAGCCTTGTAGCTATGTGGGATATCTTATGTGGTCATGTTTCCGGTTAAGGCTTCATTTACCACAGATTAGGTGTCGGATACAGGAGATGAATTAAATCCGAAGCCATTTTTATCCGAATTCGGGTTTTTAAATGGGACTCGTTACAATTTTAAGCATACAGATCTGGAAATATCCTACGGCTTAGGCAAATTGAGATTCCAGACCACAACTTTGTTAGAGATTTTGACAGGCGGCATGATGGACAGGGTCTGAGTCCCTTTTGGCAGTCGGGGTGTCGGGACTTAAAGGTGACAGAGGCAGTCATGAGGAAAGAAGGCCCGTGTGTCATCGATGGGCAGGGGCCAGGGGCAAGGGGAAGACTTGCTGAAATTTGTCAAGGCCCGTCTTTGCCAAATTAGATGAAGTTTAAGGCTAGAGTTGAGGGCAAAGGGTCACCGGTAAGTCATTACTAAAGGTCACGAAGGTGAACCATCGTAAATTCAAAAAATACTAGGTCAACCAAAGGGGCTGAAATATTTTTTTTAATTTGAAAACAAAAACACTACAAGCTGCACTTACTCATCTCATAAATCAGATTTGGGCTCGGCTCTTGACTCCTTTGCTTGCATTGTTTAGAATGCCGTCACTAACTTGGCCATTACTTACCTCGTCAACTCCATACACGCAAACCATTAAGCTCCGTACCCCTCAGCTAATTAATTAAGAAAGAACAAGCCATTACTTAAACCAGAGGGTGACAGGTATAATAAAACAGAGGGCTAGAGTGCCAATAAGAGCCCCTCATAACCATCCATAACAAAGTGTACACACTCAGCTCTATAAAGCACCATTAAATTATGTATGTTATTAGGGCTAGCGTATGGAAGATGTGACTATAATGCTCGTATCATTACATATTTATTATTATTATTACGAGGACTTGTTGTGGGGATCAAGACTCGAGATGAGAACAAGATGACGGAGGGGGGAGGGGGCAATAAATTGCAAAGACCTATGGATGACACGGCACAACAACTGAGTCGGAGTTGTCCCCCTAGGGGTCCGAGGTAGCCAACATGACATTAAGACAGCCGAGAAGACAGATCAAGTTGATTACAATCTGCCGCTGTCATAAAAATCCCATTGTTGACTCTAAATAAATTAGACAGGTATGAAAAAGGGCCTTTTTATTATTCCGTCCCACACCACCCCTTCCTTTTTTTTAATCTTTACTGAGAAGAGTCACCAATAATAATAATACGAGGATATGACAGTCCACACTACTTGTTGGTTACTTGGATTGTCATAAATTATGAGGCACACCACCTGTCATCTTTGTCGTGGCCCGGTGGTACTAGTTTGTCGAAATTCGAAAAATATCTTCGTCTCCAAGTCGTCGACATAGAAATCCGTTGCTTGAGAAATAATTCATTCAATTCAAGCCAAGACCATCACGTCTCTGTCTTAGCTGCCATTGCCATCATTGGAAGACTTGGACGGATGATTATGTCGCTATTTCGTCGAAATTCTAAACCAAAGTTCATCTCCAAGACGTCGACACCCTTAAATCTAAGCCGAGATCAGACGATGACGTTTGTTGCAGCTGTCTTGACCAGTAGCCAAAGACTTGTGGCTATTTGGTCGAAATTCGAAGGGTTGAAGACGTCGACATAGAATTCCTTTGGTTGGTAAATAATTCATTCAATTCACGCCAACATGAGAAAAGAGGGAGAGAAATGTGCCATTTGTTACCCTCAAGGACTCAAGTTTGTACTCTGTGGCAAGTGGGCTCATTTATCTCCTTGTCAAGTTTCGCCATTTCGGCCATTTACTTTTCACCCAGTTGGTACGGTTGGTACTACTCAAGGCAGAGAGGAGCAGGAGGATATGGTAGGATAATAATTATAAGGATATTAGTAGGATGATTATCAATGTGATTATGATGAGGATGATGATGTGGGATGTGACATCAAGTCTTGATGAGTTTCAAGCTTGATTTCATCCCACAATCTAATACACCTTGCTGACCTTTGAGAAGCTGTAATTTATTTCTAAACTCTAATCTTCCGCCTCGTTATAAACGAGATGAGATATGGGAGAGGAGATGAGATATGAGATACCGAGACGAGATATCCTCTTACAAACACGCACACATATTATTATTGACAAATCTTTATCACCTATCACCTTTATCACCAACAGGGTTTTTTTTTAAATTTAAATATGACGCATATGAGTAAAGTGAGGTCCCCTTGTGTTAACATTGGGATTTAGTCCCTTGCTTGTATTTTGATATTTTCGATGATTGTTTAGATTGGGCCCTTGAGATAAATCTGCGAGTCTTCGGGATCTATTTTGATTTACACCAAAATTACAAATAATCTAAAACAATTTATCCGACTGACACAATTACATTAATATGTACTGCCGCGATAATTCTTTGAGATTAATTTTAAATTAAATTTTGTTTTGAATCAATAGCAGAAAGAAACTGCTTGAATGTTTACAAACACCAGTCTAAAGCAAAACTATCAAATCCTCGCTGATTTATCATCAAAAACAAGCTGGAATTACTTTATAATTTTTCATATTTCATTTAGCATATTTTTCACATTTCATATGTTTAACATTGCAACGATGCTGGGAAATAAATTTTCGATCAATTTAATATTTTCAAATTTTTTGAACAAAATTCTTTGAAAATCATAAAAAGGCCAATCCTGAGTCCTGACTATGAAACATACGATTGTAGTTCCGTCCCTTGTATTAACATAAGGATTGAATAGCTCTTCCACATCGCCTTGAGGACCACGGTCTTTAAAAGGACTTACAAGTTTACAACAAAAGGAATGGAAATGGATACACAGGGTATTATCTTACAAATTTGTTAGCTCGTAATCCTTTTTGAAAAATTTTATTATTTTTTTTATAAAGAGTTAAAAAAGTGTTTTACGAGTTGGTAAGGATTTATGGGTTATTATACATCCCAAGTTTTAGACTGGAAAAGAAACACCTGGAAAGAAGGGGTTAAGTGGACAAGGTGTGTAAGGAAGTTGGAATTACATTTGTCAAGCCCTAGGGAGTCCTTCTCTACTCTTAACAATTATCCATCACCAGTTTACCCACGTACAATCTAACAATACAAGGAGGACTCTGTTCCTTCGGCTTTGACAGCTTTGACACGCAATCTCCCTCGTTGGACATGTACTTTGGTTATAATACAAAAGTTAAGATCCTCTTTAATGCTTAGAAAATTAGGCAATTAAATAAAACTTGAGAATGTTTATAAGGTCCAATCCACAGGTTAAAAAACATTTTGTAGCGGAATTTAATTGTGCAAGTACTTCCCCCCATAACTTATTGAATTACAAGTGCTTCAGGTTAGCTGAATTTAACCGTACGAAGCTTTTCAAAAGCGCTTTTCAGAATTTTCGACTGAATATTGCCAACCCTATGTTTCCCCCCATCACCTAATCAATTACAAGTATTTTAATGTATTTTATTTAAATTTAAATAATTACTAATTCAACTTTATAATTAAACGCTTGTTACCTCCACAGTAGTTTAAACCGAATAAAATTCCGAAGAATTATTATTTCCCATGTTTTGGCCGCTGTTCTCCTCTTATACCTAAAAATGGCCCAGTTTCCCCTAGTGCCAAAAAATCCTAAGCTCTCAAATGTAGGAAAGAGGGTGGCCAGGGACTGTTGGCATGGACCTGGCATTTGAATTTGTGGCATTGACTGATGGTGATAGATTACATGGAGAAAAGTGACGTAAAATGGCAAGGCGTTGATGATGGATCCTCTACAATTGGAGAGTACAAAAAGCTGAGGAGATTGGAGTTGACGTCTTCCTAACAACTTCCACTCTGTCAGTCACGACTCAACAAGAGTCTGCCCTATTTTTTACCATATCCCTTTTATACATATTTCATACATAACTATACATATATTCATATTTATATATACATATCTCTGTATACATGTATACTCAAGAATTCAAAAGCAAGTTAAGTTGAGGGGAAGGATGATTGACGTTTCCCTCTATTTTTTCTGCGCCTCACAATCCCTTTGATGATGATAAGCTTGGCTAGAGAATAATAACAATCCAGAATGGAGATGTTATCAAAGATAAGAGACGACTAGAGCCCCACACTACTAATCTATAGCTAAATGCATCACCCTCAATCTCAAAACGTGCACACCGACTTTGAGAGGAGTTGAAGGTCTCTCCAGACCCAATTCGATAAGTTGTCGACCAGTTACTCGTTGTTTTCTTCAAAGTAGTTGATTCAATTTCGACGAAATGGAAATCCACTTTCCCCTTTACCCCGCATATCACATTGGACACCCCAGCCGGCCTGCACTTCCATTAGCCCACATCTGATTGAAGCCCAGCCATTGAAGTTAATGAAAAACTCTCCCTCACAGCTCCAGATGATCATGATGAAGGAAGGGGGGGGCTGAGAAGCCTTGAGTATATTTTATTCAGTGGGATGAGACTCGGTCTAATCAAAGTTGACAAGCAAAGGAAGCCGCCTTGATTGCCACTGCCACCCTTTTGTGTCATGTCATGTCATGTCAATTCCATAAGCCCATTTTCCCAGCTTCCAGAACAAATTAAATAGCTCAGTCCAAGTCTTTTAAAGTCCATGTCTGGATGCCCTTAAAGTCTAGTTTAAGGGGATACCTGTGGGCTATGCGCTGAGGTTTTTTCCCTTTAATCTTGAGGAAGAGGTGTTCAACCCTGTAGTATAATTACTATGATTACATTGCCTAGGCCGTTTGAAGGTTGTGGTGTTAAGTTTTTAGCCCGAGCCAGGGCTTATGTGATCACCGTGTCCGTCCGTCCGTCCGTCCGTCCGTCCGTCTGTCCGCACGATAACTCTCTTCAAACGTGTCGGATGGACTTGAAATTTTGTACACGGGTGTATAGGGTCA
>JAQFYM010000698.1:0-52491 GCA_034694785.1 Agrenia bidenticulata | reverse complement strand
CTAACGATAATTTGCAATCATAGTTTTAAGTAAGTGCAAAGGAGTCGGGCTATATGAAGTTGTACAGGGAAGTTTTTTCTAACACCAATTATGAGACGGATATGCGGCAGTATTTAGGAATCGAGAAACAACTTCTAGATCGCTAGTTTACAACTTAATACAAAGTATTTAAAGTTTCCATTTTCCAAAGTTGTAAATGTTGTAAGTAGTAATTTTAGTGTAGTATGTATGTTCAAGGACTAAAAAATTTCCCTTGTAAGTCTTTCACTTGTTTTGCCTCAGCTAGAACTCAAGAGCAGCTAACTCAAAAAATGGACAATATTGATCATATTAATATTTTCATTTTTCTACGTACTTTAAATCAAATTATTTACATCAATGGAAATGAATTACTCCATATCAGCGACATCCAAGAATTGTTACATTGTAGGTTTACAGGATATTTTCTGTGCTTATCATCGAGGCCCATTGAGGCAAATGGCAAGTGAAACCTTGTTTCTTCCTTTTAAGAGCGCCTCAACTTAGAAACCTTTTATTATTATTTTTTTTTTTTTATTGTTTTAAGTGACAATAACTATTAAAAAAAATAAACTTTGAGCTCATGGTTTATATCGTCATGGGCTACATATGGTAAGCTATAAGGGTATGCATTCCCTTGCGGACATATAGGCGAATCTTTGAATTGCTGTTTTTTGTCAATTTTAAACCGATTTTGACAAAATAAAAAATGATATAGTACATTTTTTACTGCCCTCAATAAAAACAACTAGATATTTGGTATAACCAACATTTGGCCTCCAAAAGCACATTATAAATCTGCTGTTATAGGAAAACGTAGGGTTCCTTAAGGAATTTTAAGTTTTCACTTAAAATGACACTGGGGAATTGAATTATCTACATTTTTACTATTTTTTCGATGAAGTACATCCCTGAGGCTGTAGGTCAGTTGCCGGTTTCAAAGGGGGGGTGAATGCATACTAAGGTGAAACCGTTACCATGGCTCGTTACCATGTCCACTTTTGCCTCAACTTAGAAAAACCGTGGTTGCTTGGAAATTTTTAAAAGTTACAAACTATTTCATACTTTTCCAATGATAAATTATTGGAGTAACCCGTTAAAAAAAAGTTTTACTAGCTTGGTAAGTAATTGAAAAAATTGAAATACCTGGTAAATTTTACGTTAAAACTTTTTAATGGAATGTATATTTACTTAACTCGACAAAACTTGACTATACAACCAAAAACAGCTTAAACGTGCATAATCTTGAATTTTAATTATAACATAAGTTTGGAGATTTTCGATACCTTCAATCGATGGTTGCATGCTGCATGTAGAGTGGGGCTTCTTGTAGAAGTATTCGAAGTAAATGATTTGTAATTGTTAAATCTGTTAACTAATATGCAATGGATAAACCGAATGAAAACATAAAGCCCAGGCAAGGGAGGTTTAGATTAACTAAAAGGGTCAATTATTTCCTTTATTCGGAATAACTTATGTTTGCTTAAGGTCAAATTTTTCGAATACACTTTTCTATTAAACTAGTTCCGTGATAGTGAATTAGTCTTTGAACTTTTAAAAATTCCTTAAATAGTCCTAGTAAATGTTTTTCAATGTCGTAATACTCAATGTCCGGGTTCTTGTTTTACTTGCACCTTCCTATCTTGATTTGCCGAAATTCGCTACCGATCATTCGCCACCGATTATTCACCACCTAGCAAAAGGCCACCATGAAATTTAACCAAAACAAAAACTAGGTCAGTTAAGACAAAAGATTGCAGATTTCTGGCTAGACAGTTTTGAGTCCCTATTTTTACCAAAAATTATTTTTTATATATTATATATTTTTTGACTTTACTGTTTTTTCGCTAATTAAAAAAATAGTTACAATGACAGGAACGATTAAAACTACAAAACCAAGGCAAACCAACTCATAATCAGTTTCGAGCCGGAACAGTATCGGCCCCCGTAAAAGGTACAAACAAGGCTCCGAAGGATTGAAAAACATTGTTGAAGAATATGGGGTTACATTTTCAATTAAAAAACACAAGGACTAAGCATAGCTTGGTATTTCTACTATTATTATTATTTTATTCATTAAACTACAGAGACCAGTTACGGTTGTCAAGACATTTTGGTAATTCCATTAAATTCCGCCTGTCTGAAAAGGTCGGATATTTTAGATGATTAATTATATCACAAATTATTCGCACAAGATAGCATAACCTCGCCATTGAGTTAATTGTCCATTTTCTGTTTGTTTTACAATACAGCGATAAAAAAGGAATATCAATATGAATAACAGGGTCGGTTTATCATATTTTCTTCTTCTATCTTAGTGTTGTCATATGTGGGGAATTGTCACCGGTGGTAAATTATCAGGTGGTATTTGTCATAGGTGGTTAAATTTCATGGTGGACTTTTGTTCGGTGGCGTTTTTCCGTACACCTCCTATCTTGTATCCTCGCTGGAGGTACATTATGTCATGATACAGATTATTATTATGTAGTTTGATTGAATGTACAACAAAACGTCATTTAGTTTGAAAACCTATAATTGTAATTATGTTTTTCAGTTTAATAAACTTCGTTGAGATTGTTGATAGTATTTTTTTCGTTGCCTTTGGCTGTTTTATTGAATCTTAAATAAATGTTTATAGTCCAGCATAGTTTCTTCAATCTATTAAACCCGTCGCTGCTTGTTATTGTTATCAGAGAGATGTTGACAAGGAGAAATCTGTTCTATTCAATATTTCAGATGTTCAGAGCTGGTGGGAGATACCATGTATTGCACACTTTTGTTCGTTGTTTCGTTTGTATTTTGATCTGATAGATTTTGATATTGAGGTAAGCATTGTCTTCTCTTCCCTGTTTCTGTCATTCAGAACTATAAAATCTTAGCTTTACAGAAAGCATTCAACACCGTCTCACCTCACGCGTCTTAATAGTTGTCGACTATTCTGCCGCCCAAGCCCATACTAAGCCTAGAGCAGTGTAGACGCTTGCACGCTGGTGCTCTATTCTGTCTTATAATATTGTATCGTACTTCAACCAACTACGGGGCAGTTGACTGTTTCAATGTCGAAAGCGTAATCTTCTTTGCTAACTCTGCACAATGAAACGCATTTCTATATCAATTTCGACAAGGAATAGAGTTCATCCTAAATATCTCTGCTAAGTAAAATTCAACCAAAGAGTTCCGTTTTCGTGCTTTTCAAACTGGCCATTTCCTGTAGAAAATCGTTGATTCTTGAAAGCAACTCTGTGGTTCTATGAAAAGCGTTTTGTGTAAAGTTTATAAGAAGTATTGGACGTCAATTTAAAAGAGCACAAATTCCATTTTGTTCATATGTATCGTGTAGATAGTCAATATACTAATAGTGTTTCTGAAAAAAATTTCAGGAATTGGAGGAGGCATTACTTACTGATAGTGTGGAAGAAGTTGGTAACTCTTTATTACAAGATTTGATAGTTCGACTTCTCAAAGGGTGCTTCAACTCCCAAAAAGATGAAATTACGACGTGTAACTATCAGATGTACCTAAGAAGGCTCTTCCGCAAAAAATGTGAGGTAAGTAAGGACTTAACTCATTTTTGAAACAGTATGACACCTTAAGTATGATGCATTTATGAGTTTTATGAGAACGCAAAAATCCTCGATGTAAGGTTGCTAAAGAGATAATTATAATCGGTTCAATTACTACATACTATTTATTATGGAGGCTTGGAGGCAGATTGTTTGTTGTCATTGTTTAAATGATCAAATCCAATCCAACATTTGGAAAATAGATTAGTATCTTCGTAGCCTAAAACAGGATTCCAAACCTATCCCAAGTGTTGTGAGAGAGTGTTTTAAAATATCTGATTCAGATATACATTTGCTGTAGATTAATAAAAAATCTACAAATTGAGACCCATGCAGGATCATGTAGGAACTTGAGACAGATTTTTAAGTAAAGTTAATTCTGTCCAGAGTTTTGTTCAGTTATTGTACAGTAAGAAAATGAAGGATATGGAATATATGGATATGGATAATAAAATGAAAGTACAAAATGTTTGGAGATTTTCTTGCAAACATAAAACATGACTGGAAATAAACTGCATTGAATTACTTCTGATATGCTAATTTATTTATTTTAGGAAGGGTCAACCAAAAATAATCCCTTTGATAAAGATGCCGCATTTCACTCACTACCCCTGAGAACTAAAGTGGAAATATTATATGACTTATGTGACTTTCGGCTGGATAATGACGACGTTCCGGAGTCTTTGAAGGTAATTTAAACTGTTAGATGAATTCGTTTCATGAATTGAACAGTTTAAAGAAAATTTTTCTCCTTACTTCATAGTCTTATAGTCTTTATTGAAATATTTGGTACTTTGTAGTCTCTGGAAGCGGACAGCTTACGCGTAGAACCACTGGGTCAAGATAGCGGTGGTAGTACTCATTGGTACTTTTATGGAACACGACTTTACCGGGAGGATTATACTACGGTACCCTCGGTAAGTTTATTATAGATTATCTTATGAACTTTCTTTGAACTAAAACTCTAAGAAAAATGTGAGTTTTTTATCGTGCCATTTTTAATTACAATAATTGAATTTATTCTTAAACAAATTAAAATTGGTTCAGCATTAATCAATTTACTGAATTTACTATTAATCTATTCAAAAGTGGAGTTTTTTTAAAACTCACCCTATTCTAAATCTTTGATTAAAGACATTCATAATATCAAGGGTATTTTTACAGAAAAAGTTAGTGCGTATTTAAAGGTATTTAAAGTCATTCAAACTGCTATTTATTTACAGATAACGACAGGGAAGAAGGGAGAAAAGAAAGGGAAAGAACAACAAGTCGTGAGAAGCTGGCAGGTTGTTTGCTACACAGAAGAAGATTGGCAATTACTAACCCGTAAATTTAAAAACTGCAAATCGCTTCACGAAAAAAAATTGCACCGGACATTGAGGGACGATTTCTTACCCGAACTACCCCGCTTGTTTGCGGAGAAGGAAAGATTGCAGCGAAAGCGGATGATGGAACAACAGCTTCGTCGAAGCGGTAGAACTGTACCTACACTCGACAGTTGGAAAGAAGATATGCCGACCCCAGGAGGAAAGAAATCTTCTTCTAACTTCGATAAAGATGAATACCGAGTTAAAGCGGACGACTTGGAAGACAATGAAGCTCTGGACGAGGAAGAACTTCGACGAAGAAGAGAGGAACAGGAGAAAGCAGATCGGCTGTTGGCCGAAGAGATTGAAAGAGAAGAACGAATGACGAGACTTCATCTACGGGAAAGAAGGGGTGGAGAACGGGGTGGGTTTTCTGGCTCCGATAGCCTCAGTTCATCTGACAGAACTTCTAATCAAAACAAATCAAGTAGTCAACGTAAAGGATGTGCTAGTGGTAGTAGAAATAGTTCATCAAAATCTCCAAGTAAATCAGTCAAGGGATCCAACAAAAACAGCAAAAAGAAAAGTCCAATTGGTCGAAAAACAAACAACTCTTTGGCTGCGTCTCTTCCATCCGGGTCAAATAGTGACGAAGATGAGATCGAGGAGCCAGAAAGTTGTGGTGATGATGATGTTGAAAGTGATCGTGTTGATAAGCTTAAGAAAAAGTCCAACAAGGACGAAGAAGACAACAATCGAGTAGCTAAATCCAAAAAGAATCCCAAGGAGGACGATAAGGACAGTGACCGTGTTGTTAAATCAAAGAAAAAGCCGAAGGACGATGATGATGACAATCATCGTGCTATTAAATCCAAGAAAAAACCTAAAGATGATGATAGTGATCGCGTTGTTAAATCTAAAAACAAATCCACGGAAGATGAAGAAGATGATTCGAGGTCCCGATCTTCTTCTCCAAGTTCGCGGTCCATGTCATCCCCAGCGAAGAAGTTGAAGAAAGAAAGCTATCCAAAAATCAAAAAAAAGAAAAGCTGCGAACATGAAGAAAGTGATACTTCTAAGAGGTTAAAATCCAAGTACAAATCCAAAGACAAGAAAAGATTGAAATTAAGGCATAAGGATAAATCAAAGGAAAAAGATATGAAAAGTGGAAACACATATGAAAAAAGTAGATCAATTTTGAAGCAAAAGGAGAAAGGGCATTTGGGTATCAAACCCATCAGTTCTATGGTCACAAAGCATTCTACTGGTGGAATGTCAAAGACCAAAATAAAAAGTAGCGTCCTGTAAGTCAAATTTGTTTTGCGAAAACTTTATTTCCCTAACATTGTCTATTTTAAAATTATTGGTTCATTGTGATTTTAGATTCTCTCAGAGTGATGAAGATGTTCAAATTGGAATGCATAAAGTAATAGAGTCGATTAAAAATCATGGAGATGCGTGGCCTTTCCTTAATCCAGTTGATGAGGATTACGCTCCCAATTACTACCGAGTAATTTCTTCCCCCATGGACCTTCAAACTATTGAGGATAAATTGGATAATCAGGAATATTCTTCCCTCGATGAGTTCATTGCAGATTTTAAAAGAATAGTCGACAACTGCACCAAGTACAACGGACCTTCCAATGGTAAGTTTTAAAGTTTTGCAGCAACGCATGATAGCTCTCGAGCAATAAAACGGACTGACAAAAAAAAACAATTTATTTTTCAATTTCAGAATACACGGAAATGGCAGAGACATTACAAGAAGCATTTAATAAGGCAATTCAGAGGTACATCATTCCTGATGAGTCCGACGAAGAAATCAGTATTGAGTATAACAACGTAGAACTTGAAAGGAAACGACCAAGGCTACAAAATCATACTAAAAAGGAAGAGACGCCGCCAGAGGTAATTTATCACAATTTATAAATTATTTTACCATTGAAATCTAGACATGAAAATATAAAATTGTTTCGTAGCATAAGAAAGAAAATGAACCAGTCCCCACGAAGAAGGCGTCAGCAGTGAATAACAATAAAAACAAGGTTGATAAATATGATAAGAAAAAGATCAAACAAAAACTCATGGGACATCACAGCAGAAATTCAGAGGCAATTGAAAATCTAACATCTGCGACTGCAGAAACTTTGAAAGATATTAACAAGTGGTTGGGTGATACTCCTAAGCCGGCAGAGTATCGAGGCTCCTCTCCAGGGTCCCTAAGATCCGAAGACATCAAAACTCGTATTCCCGACGAAGATAAAGCTACTGATACCTATAGGAAGAAACCTGATTCAATTACAGGTCTCAAGAGAAAGAATCCAATCAGTTTAAACAATCGATCACCGATTGGGAAAAGAGAAGATCAGAAGAAAGATGATGATGATGACGAGGATTTCACTCCTCCCAAGAAAATGCAAAAAAAATCCGACAAGCATGGAAAGAGCGATAGCAATTCCAAGATGAAGAAATATGGGAAAGAGAAAGTCAGTGACAGCAGCTCCAGCAATAAATCTTTCGAAAAGGACTCAAAGGAGAAGGACAAACATCACCATAAACATCATAAACACCACCACAGTGGAACTGTCAACCGAAAACGGGAAGTGTCACCAAAGATGAATACTAAGTTGAACGGTTCGAATGTCAAAACTTCAATAAGCTCTGGAAAACAGACAGAATATCATCGGGAAAAAGATCACCATCACTCACACGGTATTCAGGCCAAAGACAATTTATTTGAAAAAGCGTCCTTGAAACATTCAAAAAGCTTTGAAGAGAAGAAATTTAAACCACCAACAAAGAGGGGTAACAGTTTGTTAAGCAGCCTGAAAAATTCTGGAGCCATGAAGAGAATGCAGCAGATTAACAAAACCCCGAAGTTTAACTCCTTGCACACAGAATCTAAATTCAAAACAGGATCTGGAGAAAATAAAGGATCGTCAGGGGATCACTTTCCGGGTCAGCAAGGACCTGGACGAGAGAATGGATTTCTAGGAGAGAAACCCGAGAAAAAGAAATGCTTGCTACTTAATGACAATCCATCAGACCGTGAAGGTGGACCTAGATTAAGTCTTGGTTCAGTTTTATCCACCGATGCTATAAAACTGGGGGACTTTAAAAAAGAAGATGCGTATTCTGATGACGATTATGAATCTACTATCTGTATTAAAACTCAGAAAACGAAGCAGAAAGTGGAATCAGTTAACTCCCAAGAGCACACCGTTTTAGGCAGTATGGAAAAAGAGGTTGCCCCGAAAGCCGTTCTTCCAAAAGACGCAAAAGAAATCGAAAACGAAGCTGAGAAAGAAGAAGATCTTGAAGCTGATCGAAAACTAGAACCTAGCAAAGGGTTCAATCGAGAAAAATGCATGCCAAATCTATCTGCATGGATTAAAGCTTTTGGAGGACCAGCTAAGGCAGCGATCGGTCCTGGCACTGGGAATCCTCAAATCAAAAAGCCTGATCCAGAATCCAAAAACAAATTCAAGGTAATGGGTCGAGGAGTCGGAGAATCCAATGTAAACAGTTCTGGCAATGAACCAGTGCAAAAAGGCTCGTCTAAGCATTCTCCAGGGGCCAAAGTAAGTGGTAAACCACTAACCGAGAAATATAATCAAAATCCTGGTGTACCGCCTCCGCTAGCAAGTCCAATCAAATCCGGTGAGCAGGCTCGAATCACAAACTCAAATGAAGAAATACCATCCAGCGATCCGCATCATGCGAGCAAGAAACGGCGACACCGGAAAATGAGTACTAGTAGCTTATCATCACAGAGTGAAAGTGGTTCACCACATTGTTTTACTGTTCAAGATGGATCCAGTGGCGGAGTTTCAAATGTTGTTAACCCACCCCGATGGGTCGATGAACATTGGACACAGTCACACTCACAATCCCAGTCCCCCTCGGCCTCGTCTCATGTGAGTTCCCAATCCCCAGCCAACTCTCCTTTCTCTCCAGCAATCAACAGTCCACCCCATACACCTCAAACACCTCCCAGACCCGTAGGTCCAGTTCATGTAGGATTTTATCAAGATATCACTTCTCAACATTCTGGTTCTAAAAATCCGAATGACACTCATTCAAACTCCAATTCGAATGTGGCTAGTCCAAGTACCCCACCAACTCCTACGAACAGTACAAATAGCAGTAGACGTGGGGAGACAAATTCAAATGGAGGAAATGGAAAAGCTGGCTACGGAAGCTACCCCACTCCAGTTTACACTCCACGATATACTGCTAGTACCCCGTCTCCTAATGTTGGACCAGGCTCGAACTTGCAATCCCCATCCCCTGGAGGAATGGGAAGTGTAGAGTCTCCAGGTGACCCTAACTCCCCTCATTCACCAAATGTAATAAATACTGGTGGGGGTAACAGTCTCCCAAGTCTCCCAGATTATCGCAACGTTCCATATAGTCAGTCATCATCCCAACAGCAAAGCCCTTCCACTCCTCATCAGGCTATTCAGCAACCGTTAGCCCACCAACAGCAGCCTACTGCCCATCGAGTCAATTCTTCAATTATGAATGCCCATGGACCTCACGCTCCACCGCCTTCTATCGCTCCATATCCTCCTCCAGTTAGTCACTACGGTCATCCTGGCTCAATGAGTCAACCCCATCCCGAATCAGCTCATAGCGGTCAGATGCCTGCTCAGGCTCACCAACCTGCCCTTGCCCACATGAACCAAGTTCAGGCACACTCGCAAATCAGCCATCAACAACACTACGAAAGATATCCTCCGCATAACTTAGCCCATCATCAAATGAATCCTCAAGCAGGCATGCTTCAATCTTCAGTCCCAACATCTTCTATTGCTACATCCTATAGTCAAAATATGACCGCAGCCCATTCTCAAAGATCTAGCACCGCGCAACCCTCGCCTTACCCATCGAATCCATATGCGTCAAATCCTCGAAGCATAAACATTCCTCCAAATGTTTATAACAACCCTATATCATCGGACCCAGCTATGAACAGATTTTACAAGCCTTCAGTGAGTGGTGGGGAATTGAGTTTAACGGCAAACATTTCATCAAGCTCGGTAGGAATAGAACCTGCAACGTCAACGACATCATCTTCTAGTTCACATACAAGGGGACGAAGTAGTCGAGCCAGTGCAGCCGCAGCAATTGAAGCTGAGATGCCTAGGAATTCTTCAGGAAGTCTTGATGGGAAACTTGGCCATGGTGACCTAAACGGATTCCAATGGCCCCATAATTTAGCCTCGTTATCCCAGATTGTTAATAGTATACCAAATCCTATGGGTGCTGTCGGAATGGCCAATGCCTACCGACAATATGATCAAGCGATGGCTGAAAGTATGAGCAAATACCAGAGGGCAGATCCTTCAGGGTACACAAGTATGAGTGCTACTGCGGGAGCCAATGCAGCATCCGTCAGATCTGGCACTCCGGTTCATCATCCACCCGCAGCTCACTCCCAGTCTTCTGGGGAGAAAGGCTTAGGAGATGCCAGCTCGGAAAGCTCTGGAAGTAGCAGCCGAAGTCGGAGCTCGAAATCTGCAGAATCTAAAGCGTCAAGGTATAAAATAATGGACGAACCTATATTTTGAAGGATATGAATGAAAATTGATTTTTGTCCTAGATTACAAGGTGGAAGCTCGAAAGTTAGTGCTCAGTCTATGGTACCAGGAAGTGCATTTAATTTTTCATCCTTGTCGCCGGCGGACTTGGCTCTGTACCCAAAAGAAATGTCAGATCCTGCTTCCCTTTATTCAGCGAGTCAGTCAAGTCTTGCTCATCGACCAGATCTTTATCCAACGTCGACATCAAACTTCCATCCCTCTTTTTCGAGTGCATCTCGAGCAACGTCTGGTGGAGTAGCAACCTCATCGTTGACGCCTTATCAAATCCCACCATTCATTGGATCTCACCCATCCCCTTACCAACCCCAGTCAGTATCTTCGCAACCATTTGCCCATTCTCAACCGCCTCGAGGTCTGACGGTTGATCCGTATCAGCAGTTTTTTCAAAGTTCTCCGCACGTTATGGGGTTGCTCCCCCCTGCAGGTTATCCTTATCCGCATGGTCTTGGCTTCAACCGGCCGGGATGGATTTAGTTGAGGGCGGAATATGACGTAATGACAACCACGAAAATTTTATACAAATTTTGGTACTACTAGTTGTAGGGACATGATAACTCAGTTGTGACCAAATCAATCATCTGCTGAAATACATTGTAGGTTTCTAATTGAAATGACAATTGATTTTTGTACAACTTCTTATTGTGGCTTCAAGCCGGTGTACGGATAAACGCCACCGAACATTCGCCACCCATCAATCGCTACCCATTATTCGCCACCCAACAAAAGGCCACCATGACTTTTAACCACCTATTACAAATACCACCTGAAAATTTACCACCGGTGACAATTAACCACCCGTGAAAATAATAACACTGAGATAGAAATACCAAGTTTTCGACTATGCTTAGTCCTTGTGTTTCTTTAATTGAAATTCAATTAAAGAAACACAAGCTGGAAAATTTCAGTTATCAGCGAGAGAGCATTACTCCCGTACCCGGTTTTGGGTTCTACTAGTGTGAAAATGTCACGGTCAAGTTCTTTAAAATCTACAATATTAAATTAGTGAAAAAACAGTAAAGTAAAAAAAATCAATAAGATAACTTGCAATATGAGATGTTCAAACACAAACGGAACAGTGACTTAAGGTACAGAGTTATCGGAATGAATAGGACCTGGTCCTTGCAGTTCTTTTATACCCAAGTTCAAGCTCAAGACATTTTAATTTTTAATTTTATAATTCTATTTTTGGTAAAAAAAATGAAATGAAAACTGAGTCGAAAAAAAATCTTGGTATTTCTATTTGAATGTTAAGAGTCAAACAAACAAAATTGTCGAACAAGCAAGCCTCTGAAAGTTTGTAAAAAATTATTGAAGAATATGGTTCCCTGATTTTTTTTTGCAGGACCTTGGTATTTCAATATCAGTGTTATTATTTTCACGGGTGGGGAATTGTCACCAGTGGTAAATTTTCAAGTGGTATTTGTAATAGGTGGTTAAAAGTCATGGTGGCCTTTTGTTGGGTGGCGAATAATGGGTAGCGAATGTTCGGTGGCGAATTTCCGCAAATCCTTCAACCACTTTGAGAGGCAGATTTATTATTGCAGTGTTGAGTTGTACATTCTACCGTCGTATCAATCAGCCATTCCATGTAATAAGCAATAATTTATTCATAGGAGTGTTATCTCTTATTGCAGTAAACCCTCTTATTGTGGGCACTCAATCAGTTGCGAATCAAGTCTGTTAAAAAGTATTAGCTGATAAGGGAAGATGTGGGCAGATGGATTTAAAAAATAACTCAAAGAAAGATCAATGATCCAAAATGATTGAAGTGATTTTAAATAATCTTGTATTTTTTCAAATGCTTGTGAAGGATTTAAAATCTACGATTCTAATTTTTTATTCAATTTTGTGCTCTATATCATTCTATCAATTTATCGTTGAAATACAAGCGAAGGTGAAGTTATTTTTTTTTAATTGCTTTTGATTGTGAACTGACAGTTCTTCAACGGATTCAAAAATTCTAAACTCTATTAGTTTCCTGAAAATATCATTGTACTTTAATCCTGACAAATTCAATTACGCTTAGGAATTGTACACTCTTCCAAATGATTGTACACATAAAGAAATCTAAATCTTTGTACTACGTGTCTCCCGGCCGTAAATCGGATTTCTCAAAGAAATACGCAATTAAACATGAGAAATATGTATCCCAGTTTTAAGGTCCATCACTTGGAGTTAATTGTTTCGAAAAATGAGATTTTACTGTACTTTTTCATAAGTCAAGGATTTAAGAATGTAGCTGCCTTAATTAAGAAAGAGTTTTATGTTATTTTACCGAGTTCTCTTTATATGACAAGCTGAGGTTTTGAACCATGACCACTTTGATTCTAGCTAGTATTCTGGAAGTCTGATTTTATGATTGGAAACTTGGAAATCTCCAGAGAAATGCAATGTCTCACACAGACACACTAGGAATATATGAAGTTTAATTATTTTCTTGGGCAGATTGCAATCTTAAGTCTTTTCCACAGCTTGTCTCAAGATTAGGGTAGAGTAGACTCTAAAATTGTAGCATAATTTGTAACCCCTTCCTTCAACATAATTATCTTCCAGACCGCAGCTTAAGTTGGGTGTGCAATGCAATCCATGCATAATAGAAACTTTTCATCTCACACTCATACAAACCAAAGGTGCATTAAAACACGTAACTTTTATGCAACGTGGTCCTACCAAACAAAATACATGCATAAGGATTTAGGGCAATTAGATAAATAACATTCTGATATTATGCAACCAAGGCGAGAACTCTTGACGCAGTTCACCTCGACTTAACAGAATTTAAAGCTAATAGTAAGCTATATTTAATATTTAATTACAAATAATCTTCGAAAATGCACCAAAATAATTATAAGATTGATCCTCCAATATTTACACGAAAAGAAACTTAGACCCGTAGTCATGCTAGAATTTAGCTCTCCTAGTTCGGAAATCAATATAATGTACAACGTAGGAGCAATTGTTTTGCACATGTACAATAAGAAACAAGAAAACAGAGTGAGGTTCGAACAAAACAATCTTGGAATGAATGGGACTTTCTGAATCTATCGGCGACATTCTTATTGTGAAGGATACTTCGGAATTAAATGGAAGCAGAAAGTTGGACGTGCAACAATATTCCGACTGACCAGTCTTTCCTCACTACGTAGTCTTAATTAATTATAAGTTTCAAAGAGAGGTAACCATGTAATCAAGCTGTTATTGTTTAGGACCAGAGATTCGTACGTTACTTCTGAGGACGAGAAAATGTGGGATCGGGGAAAGCACTACCTTTTTCCCCTTACCGTTAATTGTTGACTCTGTTATAGCTTCTAAGCTTGTAAGCGTTTTGTTAGCATTGTAGACGACAATAGACAGAATACGAAAAGAGATTATGATAGTCTCATTAAACACCATGTCATAATTAACTGAAGCTTGAACTTAACCTGTGTACTTGATTTATTTTTTATTAAATCTTCAATCAATATTATTAGCTGTTTATTATTTTCTTCACACTCGTATCCCTGGCTGACATCTACAATTGCTGTAGGTTCTTCGTGACCCTGAATGCGATGTAATGCTTTTAAGTTTATCCATGGATGTGGAAAGGAAAAATGCAATGGCTGGTGTGCCAGCGCAAGGAGAAATATATTTCAACTGCTTTTAATTTTGAATCAGAATCACATAACTAGAAAAAAACTTTTTCTAGGTGAGATGAAAAAAACCTACTCCAAGCAGTTACGAATGGCCCGTTCGTTTGCAAAATAAAACCCCTTATCACTAGAATGTTCCAATTTGTAAATTATGGCATTTATAAAGAATTTCTTGATGCTAGGTCAATATTTTGAGAAATCCCCACGATTCCACCCATCACTTATAAGTTAATTTGACTAATATTTAAAAAATTTCTCATGTTTTCTCCGAAAGAATATTTTCAAAAAAAATGTCGAGACTCTTACTCAATTTCCTTGTGAACCCCCTACAACCAGCCCCCCAGTCACTCTTTGATCATAATCAAACCGTGCTCCAAATTTGCTGTAACTTTCATCCAAAGATCAAGTCTGTGACAAATGAAAAAAAACACCATGGCCGACCCCAACGGGTCAATGTTTATTTTTATTGGGATACAACCGGTCAAACAAAATAAGTCTGGTCTCCCCCAGGTCGCAAAATAATAGCTAACACTTTGACAGGGATGTCACAGAAAGTCATATTGCAATCTGGTACCTGCATGTAAAATCTCGGAGCTGTGGGTGTATTTTTATAAATCCCCATATGATTGACCCTCACGGGTCATTTCTTTCACGTGATTGGAAAAAAAATAGATGAGAGTACCTTATATTTTGCATTACCTGCCTTACCTGCATACCAAATTTTAGAACTGTTGGTCCATGTTAAGAAAACCCCCTATGATTGACCCCCATGGGTCATTTATTTGGTTTGAGTTCCATATTCAACTATTAACACAAATTATTAGCTAACGTACCAGTTTGCACAATTTCGTAACTTTAAATCTATGTTATAAGATAAGTCATTTGACCCCCACGGGTATGGCCCATCTTCGAGCTTAGCCTTACTGTTTGCCCCAATTCCCTGTGTACCGAATTTGGAGCCTCTACCTTTACTTAGTTTACTTCATAGGGAGTTATGTAGACAGACGGACAGAGGTAATCATATAAGCCCGAACGAACGGGCTATCAAGGATCAAACAATTGGACAATTTGATGTAAATTAAATAAGGTAATTCATATCATATCAAGCTTACTGCTTACATTCATAGTTACAAAAAGTTCAAGGATAATGTAAAAGAATGGTTAATTGCTAAAAGATATGAAGAATTTGTGAATACTTGAACATCTGCTGCTAGGTATAGAATTAAGACTAAATGACCGACCGGAAATTGACATCGACCAATGGCAAAGGAATTGTATAATTTTATAATCCTAGTGTCGCTTATGGAAGAACAGAATGTATATTTTGAATTTGTGGGCACTTAAAATAAAGACAATCAATCAATCAATCAATCATATGGTGCAGTTGAAATGTGTGAAGAAAGCTGTACTAAGATGAAAATTCGTGCTTACAACAGGTTTTATTTAGATTCTAATATATTTCACAGTAGATTTAGAATGCATAATTTACACGATTACCAAAACAGTTGGTTGGCTGGCTGAACCGTTGATTATGTTTATGTCTTTGACATCATTATTGATGGGAGGGTATTAGTGCGGTTAGTAATTGCACGAAGAATGTAAAATGCTTTTTATAATATCACAGAATAAGAATTTGGAAGCGACAGAAATTGAAGCTCAACTCAAGGGGTTGGTGATATCAGGAAATTGTATAAATTTTTCAGCCCACTCAGCACCCAGTTATCAGGAGGAGTTTCTACCTCCATTCGAAGTACAGGATAATAATGTGAAGAACTTGCCAACTGAATAGTCCGTTGGAATATTGCGTGGAACGGCAGAACATGATCAGCTACGCTTTGAAGCTTCAAACAATCCACAAGTAGATACCGTAAGTAGTTATCATCGTAGATTATACCAAGCAAAGTAAACAATAAGATGTACAAGCAGGTCAATTGGAAGAGCATCTTCATGAGAACTATAAACACAAAAACCCCCCCAAAATTACACACAATTTGTTTGATTCAACTATTATTCTATTTGAATTTAATTGAATAATAAAACAAGTGTCAATTTGAATTTCTTACACGACAGTGCAGGTCGACAGACTGTATAGTAGTCTTTGGTAACTTGAATTATTTCCTGTTTCAATAGTATGATCTGATCTTTATGTTTAGCAGTGAAAGAAAGAAAATATTGGGATTTCTTCTTCGTTTGATTGCCTGGGTTGTTTAGAATTAACTAATATTAATAAAAACGATTTAACGGATAGTGTTGGGAGTTACGAGCTCACCAGTTTTCGAGACAGAACTGGCAATAGTTTCGTCAATCACGTCCATGTTGGAGTGGTTACTAAACTGTGTGCTTGTATGGCGTGATGAGGTTTTGCTGCTGTAATCAGTTTCCAATTCCATGACTTTGGACATGATTTTCACACGAGCTTTGGTCCTAATCGGTATATCTTCATCACAGCTTCCTCTATCTGTTTCGCTGTCCGTCCCACCGTTTTCCCGGGGTGCTGAGAAAACTTCTCGAATCGGCTGGGAGATAACTCTTGATGGTTTACTCATGCTCTCCTTACTCGAATTGGTTCGAGATGGTACATCCAGATCGATATCTTCCAACTCATCAGCTATAAAAGTAAAAATAATGCATCAAAAATGGGTAATAATTTTCTGACCCCCTTAGGCCATACAATCCTACTCACGTTCATCCATAGCAGTAATCTGCTTATCCAATTGCTGCATGAAAAGAAGCACGTTCCGAGCAGAATCACGACATTCTGTCTGATTGCTACATGCTCCACAGATTTCAGTAAGGGTCGGAACCAACGGGTTGTCTTTGATATCCAACCAACGCAACTTCTTCATTCCTCCCATGCTCAATGGAAGTCTCTTAATCTAAGGAATAGAATAAAAATATGAGAAAACGAGTAACCACCTTCACATCCAACAAAAAATTTAGGCACGAACCCCATTTCGGTACAGGTCGAACTGTGTCAAATGTACCATGAGACCAATATTCTCAGGAAGTGAGGTGAGCAAGTTCTTGCTGACGTCAAGGACAGTAAGTTGCCGGAGGTTTGTTGCAAAGTCCATTCCCAAGCTGCGAATGTGGTTGTTAGACAAGTCCAAGTTTTTCAGGCGATGACAGAACATTTTTATTTCTCCCATCGGTACTTCTGGCAATCCCATCAAGCTTAGGTCTAACTCATTGTCTCGAACCTTCTCCTTCAACCGAAGCCCACTCAATCCCTTATTACTCGAACTCATAGTAAATCGATGATAAACCTTAGAGAAAATTGATTGTTGAAAATCTGATAAAATCTTTTTGAATGTAAAAAAAATAGCTCTATAGATCCTCTTTGAAAACTTACCCACTGATCAAGACGAGTAAAATAAATGTTTAAATCGCAAGTTCCAGCACAGCGTTTTCGAATAATCGGGAGTATTGGGGAGAGTGAAAGTGGAAAATGTTGTGTATGAAAATGTGAAAATTGTAAATTCAATAAGAGAAATCTGCACGACCTTTCTCCCTCGAAAGTGAAGATGAGAATGAAAGAGAGAAATGAGTTGGAGGTCTTTCTTTTCCTACCCGCTCCAATTCCATTGGCTCCTTCAGATATCTGTGCAGCCAATCACCTTTTGCCTCAAGTCAATCTCTCTTGTCCTCCCAGGGCCGGCACAAATCTCCCCTGCATCCGAAATCCAACCCTCATTTTACCTACACAGGTCAAATTAAATTAAACTTGCTCCACATGACCTTTGAAAACCCCTTCCCCTGGGATACCCCCCTGTTTCCATAAGGCCTTCTTACCAAAATGTGAAAATCCACTTTCATTCTCACAAGCTTTCTCAGACTAACACGAGTAACACGACAAGAGAAGGAAACGATTCGATAAACCACTCAAAGGTCATCAACTCCATTTTGCAACATTTTTATTCCAGATTTTATATTTCATTTACTTAGGACGTTACGAGATTTGAGTACGTTGATAAAGAATACTAAGTTGGAAAACAATGTGAGAAAATTAGATAGTCCATTTGACCCCCTTGTGCCTTGTGTGGCTGCATTGCGTAAACTTCCCTCCCACATTTTGAAACTCTATGATGAACTAATTTGGTCGATTTGTGCAAAAATACTTTAAATGTTTCGGTATGAAGAAACTACTTTGTACAGCTATCAATGACGATTGGGAAAATGGATCGAGATTATTATGCAATTTCAGTAACATAATATGGCAGTCATTGGTAATACATAAAAGATTTATTAGAACAAACCCAGAATTTCATTGAGATGCAATTCGATTCAAATGTGTACAAATGCTCACTGAGCTGGGTTCTATTAATAAACTAAATCCCTGTATCCGTTTATTATCGGGATTTATAGTTTCATAAAAACTTACAGAACAGCGATTTTTAACAACTTTTGTGTCAGTTTTTTATAAAAAAAAAATTCAAATACATGTTTGATATTATATAATGCAAAAAATGAAATATATTTCATGAGGTCCTAGCCTATAACATAAACTCCTTGCTTCATTTCCTTGTGGCTAACCGGGCGGATTTTCGCGGTGGAGTTTCCTGGTCTGTTTTAGGTCCGTCGTCTGAAGATGAGTTCAGACGCTTACGTGAGGATTTTGGAACGCTGCAATAGACAGGAGTGATAACTTTGGCAGGAGAAAAGTTGGTATCTGCGTTTGTAACTACTGCTTTAGAACTGATATTTCGAAACCGACCGTCTTCGCTTAAGTCTGCTTTTGACCCTCCATCACTATCACCACTTTCATCAATAAACATAGAATCGTCTACAATCACCTCTGACAGCTCAACATTTGTAGCTGAATTTACACTTTCTTTGAGAGATTTATTGATGGATATGGGATTTTCTTGCTCTTCTTCTTCATCTACTTCTTCACGGTCACTATCACCACTCAAATCCCCAGAAATTAAATTCATTTTGGATGAAACTACTTCTAAAGTCGGTACAATTGGTGGTGATTTAATAGGAACAATTTGTCTAAGTTTGGTTCCTTCCGGGATTGATGCTGCCACTACTCTATTGGAGTTACGGGTGCTACGAACAGGAGTATTTTCCTCTTCTTCTTCGCTTTCACATGTCTGTGTAGAATATTTTTAAGTTACATTCCACATACAAATCAAAAATCTTAATTTAATTTTTATTAATTACTCGTATTCCAGGTATCTGTAGTCTAGTTTCACTTGCATCATTAGGCTTAAAACAACAGACAATATATCATTTCAAATCAATTTCAAATCATGATAACCCAATCATTTTTTGGCAAATATTAAAAAGCATAAAACAAAAATAATGTTACCTGTGCGTCAATTGAGACATTTCCATGTTCGTCCTGAAATAATGTAACCAATTGATATAAGTTTCTTTTGAAATAAGAAAAATTAAGAATAAGCCCCTTTAATCTATTTACCATAACCACTGGCTCTCGTTTAAGTTTCTTTTGTGTTCGCTTATTAGCACCGGCATTCTCCCATGCAACGGAGACGGTAACTCCAGATTTTTTAGGAGCAGAATATTGCATGTCAGCCGGAAGATAAGTACGCCTGATATTCAAACGGAACATCAAATAATTAGATTAAGTATGAAACAAGCCTAACTTTTAAGTTACGTGTTTGAGAAGAACGGGTCATCGTGACGTTTGAAATACATAGGAGGAATCCGTGGTTCCGACGGATAATCCTTCATCTCAAAGCTAGTTGATCTTTGTAAAATCAAGCCTAGAGCGATGTCACACATTGCATACATTTTCTAGAGTCAAATAATATAATTTAGGAATTGATACTAATATCCTTCTTTTGATATAGGTAATACAATATTTATGGATTAGTCTATAATAAAATTACTTACAAATTGTGTTTCCTCGTTTTCAGGGTCCAGCGCATCTCTATGATTTTTCATACGTTCTACCAAAGTCTTGTAGAATCCGAAGGAGTAACTATCGTTTCTAACAATCAGAGGCTCTAATATAAACCACAGACATTCTTTTATCTCCGTCTGAAACAAAATTCAATATTCCTCAATCGATTCCATTTAACTTCTGGCACTGAAATACTGTATTATGATTTTGAGCATTACAAGTTCCCGTTGATCCTGATATGAAGAAAATCTGGGGTTGTGGGTAAGCACAGGTACGGAAAATACAAGCATGTAATCAGGCATTATGTGGGGCAATTGTTCGGCTGCTCTTTCAGAAGCCGTCATCATCAAAGTCTTGATGTACTCACGCCGTTTTTCAATATCTGCAACCATGAACCCCTTTACGGTGTGTTTTTGTTTCTTGTCCGTTTCATATCCGGCCAAAGAATAAAATCCCATAAAATCCAGAGGCAAGCATCTATTGAAATATTTAAAACCCATGAAATGTAAACTGCAGATCAATTCAAATCTATGCATCGGTAATCACCGGTATAACTTACTTATGAGGAATTCCCCGAGAAAGACCTCGGTGTAGCTTCATTGCAAACTGAGATCGAACTTCAATGACATCATCCTAAAAATTAATTCTTCTTGTATTCAACCAAAGCCTACATTATCATTTTATTCAATAGACATTTGCTGAAATTACGTTCATCAATTTTGAGAGTGCACAAAACTGCGATGCTGTAAACTGATCTCCAACACCTTTCTGTTCACATATTTTGAGCATACAACATCCGGCTGTCAGTCTCAACCAAGCTGTCTCAGCTTTGCTATTATATCAATTAATAGCTCACGATAAAAATACATTTGTTGACATTAAAAATACGAAAGCAGTACAATCAGAAAAATCAGTCAGCCATGGCATGAGATTAATTACGTACCTAAACGGTACTACGGCATTTGTAAAGCCCCCTCCAGTCTCAACAAAAGCTGTCAACATTTTGAACGTTTTTGCAGCTGCTTTTAGATCAGATTTCAATCCCATTAGCCATCTCACGGTGGCTTTCATACCAGCCATCTATAAAACGTAATCTTCGAGTAAATTCGATATGCTTTCTAAAGACATTATTCTAGAGGTTGGGGGGGGGGTGGCACATGCAATTCCATACCATGCATCGTGTAATTTCAGGTAAATCTTCCTCAGTGCACCAGTTCTCTGTGTTCTTAAATTTGTCTTCATCACTTCTCATAGGATTCACTAGTAACTCCTTGACGATCTAATAATTAATAAAATAGAATAATATAAAAGTATACACTTATTTTTTAAGAAATTTTGTAATTTTGAATTGGTTATTACTTTTTGCGCCACGATGGCTTTCATGTCATATTTAAATTCTTCCGGCATCAAGAATGCGATATGGCCTAAAGCAACAATTGCTGTCCTGTAGTTAGAATTAGCTGGATCCAAATTAGCTCGCAACGCCTCCACAACTTGTCCAAAAATATGATTTCTTGCTGATTCATTCATGTTCACGTGCAAACAACGTACTGCCTGCTTTCCTTGCTTCGGACTTCCAGTTACCAGCATATTTTGACACTGTGGAACTAACACTCCCATGACTCCGTGATAATATTGTCCTGAAATGCAAAAAAAAATTAAAGTAATACCAAACGTAAATACTACTATCACAACAGTCACAACTTAACAATGTACCCATTGGCTTAGCCCTTCCGACAAATGTTAACGTAGTCAGTACTTTTGGTTGTCCTTCCTCTCCGACAAATTCGAGTAACTGAATGAGCATATCCAGTGTTGAACTCTCACAGAAATGATGCGGAAAAACGAAAGCAAGAATCTATAAGAAAGAAACGTTGATTAAAATTCGAATCGCGAAATATTTTAATTATCCTGACTTTCAGTAAGACTTACCCCAATCAGACTTAATCCCCTGTCAACAGCAGTGTGCTTATCGAATCCAAGACTATCGAGGACTTCTTTTTTTCCAGCAACTACTTCATGCATGATCGTCATCAGTTTCTATATCGAAAAGCACATTCGGTTTATAGATTATTTGCTTAGGTTTCAATCTATTAAAAATCTATACTTACAGAAATTGCTTCTCGATCTACAATAACAGAAGAGGTGCGTTCTAGAAGAAGCTTGATGGTGTTGTAATATAAGTTGGTCATCACAGGAGCACCCAATTTCTTCAAAACGAGATTCTGTGTAAAATCCGAGGAAAAATAAGATAAAAAACTGCTCAATATAACGAATGAATTTTTTTCAATCTATTGAAATTACTTACCGTGTTTTCTGCACAAGCTTTGCAGTCAGTTGAGGGGCTAATGATTATCTCCATTATTCGGAAAAGATTCTTATCGTGCTTTAGATCCGAGCTAAATTTGCAAAGAAATTCGGATGCTTTCACTGGGTCCGGAAGAAACTTAGTTAGCTGAGAAATTCGGATGTTGAGCTGTCGATCGTAGTCAATTTTTCCGTCACCGTTTCTAATGCTATTTAGAAGCTCCGTTACGTGCCGCCGAACTCTTTAAAAGAATGAAGAGACAATGTTTCAAGATAAACCAATGACAATTGCATGATTTTAGTTAACTAGAATATGGGTCTAGAATGAAATATTCCACATTCCACGTTGACCTAAGAACTCGGGATATACGTCTATAGAATTAAGACCTCTTACTTTCGGACAGACATAGTTAAATTTTAGTTAAAAATATGTAGATAATTATCAATTATGATTAACTTACAATATTAAATTTTTCTGTATTTCGACGAAAGCTTTTGACGCGTTTGTATCAATTGTTCCATAAAGATACAGTAATTTCATCATTCGATCGTATGGGTCAAGTTGAAATGGAACCAAGCAAGTGTTCATGAGCCTTTCAACTAAGATGCGGTCATCCAATGAGTGCATATAGTAAACATGTAAAATTTTGTCTTTCATCCAATTGACCGCTCTCTTGGTAGGTTCTGGAACATAGTCAGCGTTCAAATGCTTCTTGTATATTAAGGCCAACCCTTGAACAGCTTCTCTTCGAATTTTGAACTACATGCAAAATTAGATGTTACAGTTATTTGCCTACAAAATCAAATAAAATCTATCCTCGTTAGAACTTGGAAATATTTTTCACCTTCTTGTCCAAAGTACGTTCCTTGACGTAATTCAGTAAATCTTCACTTTCAGAAACGATTCCGAAGTCCAGTCTGGCTGTCGCAACAATAGCTTTTACTACTTCGAATCTCACATTTTCTTCAGCATCGTGTTGGCGTAACTGAATTGAAAATAAATAAATTAAACTTTTAAGTTCAGTACTAAGGCAGAAAAATTGGTAATATAATAGCTAAGCCCTGACCTTCAATGTCTCTACAATATCAGTTCTGAGCTCCGGGTGATTGATTAAAAAATGCATAGAATACTGCACACATTTTATACGGATCGCCACACTAATATCGTTGAACCTAGGCAAAAAATAGAAAAAATAAGTGTTCATATTTAAAGATAGGTAATTAAAAACTAAACGTGGAAAAATGCTCACAACCAAATAATACTAACCTGCCTAGAAATGCTTGCCAAAGGGGCGTGTGGTGTATAGCTAAGGTAGACTCCTTTTCTGAGAACATTCTCGCCAGCAAGGAAACAGAGCCCAGGCGCTCGGACTCATCTGTGCTTTTTAATTTGTACTCCAGTTGGGGAATAACGGATAGTAAAATACTTGGACAAATATGATTAAGTTCATATATTAAATCGTACACCTAGTTAAAATATAAAAATTTTGTTTTGAACCAATTTATCCTTATTATAAATGTAGAAAAAGTAAAAAATAAAAAATTACCTTATGCGCAATAAAAAGATTTGTCTCCTCTTTCCCGCATATCAACACTTGATTAAAAAACTATTAGATTAATAAAACACAGCATATTGATTATATTACAATAAACCGTTCATAATCAAATAAATTGGTGGTTCTAACTAACTTCCCCAAGACTATCAGTCAGTTTAATTTTAAATACAAGAATACAGGAATGATGTCACGGAAAAAGGTCAAATTTTATTTCGAAATCTGAATTTTTTTGTTGATTTCCGCAGTCTTTCAATGCACTAATGCAGAAGTAAACACAAGCTTACATTAAAACTTCTGAGATAATCAAGTTGGAGGAATTAGCATTAGAGAACCCAGAACCGTTTCCCCTGCTAAAATGCAACTTACATTCTGAATATAAGGCTCCAGAGTTTCAGAGCACTTAATTATAAGTTCCTTGGCCAAGTTGTATGCATTTTTCTTCGATGTCTTCACAGGCTCGACAATATTAGTCAATACATGGTTGAGTAACTCGTTGGATACAGAATCACATTCAGAGACAAGTGGACACAATACATCCAGCATGAAAGACTTCACTTTTCCAGAGTGCTCATCACTATAAAGATTCAAATTAAACTTAATATAAGCTCTAACATCTAAAGCACATTCAAAATATCATAAGTACATTAATCGGATATGACGTACTTGACGATCGAGAAAATAAGTTCAAATAAACTGCAAAAAATGTCCTGAGCATCATCTAGTTCAAAGCACATGTTGAAAGATTTAACATAGGCCAAATTCTCAAGGAGGTAGAAGTATCGTTTGAATGCAGCATCTTTAGGATCCTTGAGACCTTCCAGCTGACTGATGAGAAACCGGAATATGATCTATAAGGCAACTCATATTAGTAACAGGTAACTTTTTCATTACAATAAATAAATCCATTCTTAGATTGCCAACTGCCAACCCTCACCTTCACTTGCTCAGAGTCCTTGTAAGGGGCTTCTGGAGCGTATATTCGAAGAATATCAGCAATACAGCACGCAATAAGGAGTCTGACATCTTTACTAGTGTGATGAAGAAACCCTTCCTCTGCTAAGTGAAGGCAGACGGGCACGTACTCATCGTAAGCATTTTCCTCCTGGCCCATACTTTGAAATGCTGAAGCAAGGACCTTGAGTCGTCTTATAAGTTCATCGACATGCATGTCCTCCTGAACCTCCTTGCATCCTTGAGGGTACAAGATTGAGTCCGTGGACATGGCCATTATCTGGCTCTTCTGCAGTCGAGTCGCCCTCGCCGCCATTATTATCTCTCATTCAGTTTGTCCTCACAGTAAAATCTAGCAGAACCAAATCAATCAAATCCACAACAATAAATTCATGACTTCCTAAAGTATTGCAAAAATCCTATAATTATGAAATACAAAATAAACGATTATCAAAGCAAAGGCCGGTAATCTCCTTTCAACCCTTCGTCCAACCTACTTCTAAATAAGATCCCTCCACCTTAAACATTTGGTGAAACACGATTTTTACCCATTGACGATAATCCAACAGCTTTTGTTCTACAATTCTTGTCAGTGATCTATCTCTAATGTTTAGCAGTAGATTTGAAACGTTTTTACAACTATTTATGTGCAATAGCAAAAGCCCTCGACCTCGAAGCTACTCAATACACTTAAAACATACAAGATGTCAATATAACAATCCACAAGTAGTAGTGGAACCCGAGTAGGGCTAAATATTCATACCTTTTCCTTTGGAGGGACACCTTGCCTTAATTGAGTTAATTAATAATTAGAGAAAACCTCTTGTGTGTTGAGGATTTGAACAGTTGATTATTATTTGGACTGGACAGGTTGACTTTTCATTTGACTTGTAGTCCACAGAAAACACTGGGAAAGAACTAGATTTAAATGCACAGAGAAGTCCTGTTGATCCGAGGGGGGATGAGGCGCACCCTCGCGTGGCGTCTTCCTTCTTTACAATCCTCCACATCACCTACGAAATCCTTAGATACTACTCCCCTCCACACTCCCAATACAAACAATTCTCAAATGTAAGGAGTCAACTCTGAGCCCGCCCTGTTCCGTCCCCCTTCTAATTTCCCCACAGCTGGCTGATGGAGCCACCATACTGGCACAAACAATCCACCGCCTCCAATAATCTTTGTCTCCTCTGTCCAGGAATAATAAATGGTTGGCTGGACAAGAAAGCCTCTCTCCACAGTATACAGTGAATAATCCTTTGGCAAGTACCGAGGCCTCATATTTATCTTCATCATACTTTTGCATACCTTCTGACACTTTCCCAGTTCCCATCTAACTTTATTGTCATTATTACTCCATGGAATGAACTCTAGAACTACGATTTTTGGATTCGATATTGGATCAACATACGGTTTCTTTAATCAAGCATTTTATAGACATGGGCAGGATTTGGTGACAAACTGACAAGTGAAATCCTTTTGGCTTACCCGCTTATCTCGGTAATAAAATTAATGGATTTACAAGTCAGATGATTCAGATGGATAGGATTGAATCAGGTCTGAGGTTGGGATTACATCCCGGTGTGACTTGCTGGGGAGTGCAGACTTTACTTCATGGTCTACTATGTCGTATCACAGCTGTTTCTCATAGAAGTGCTTAAGAATGCTCAAAATAGATTTCAGACTTTTTAAAATCTCTTTGCTTAATGAGACGATGAGATGGGAAACAATTATAAGGTGGGGAAGTAGTTTGTAGGTTCGGAGGATCGTGGGATGCCCTCCATTAAAGTAATGAAATGGAATTCGTAGGATTCGAGTGGGTGAAATAAACCCTTTGTGTTTGTACTGGATCTTGCTATTCATTTGCTTCAATTTCTACCATCAGTATATCATTACATTACCAGATCCTTTTCAGCTATCTCCCCTAATTTCCAGGCTTATTTATACTCTGGAATACGAAGATATTGCATGTAAGTCATTTCTCGGACTAATACTACAACTCAAGAAAGGCTTTGTTTTATTAAAAGACTCTAGATTCCAGGAGCTTCGAGCTACTTTGACAATGAGGCTAAAGTCCAGTTTTATTGAATGGCCTTGGTTGCTACTCCCTCCTTCCGAACCTGTGTGGAAGTAGGTGTGTAGAGAATTTTATTGAAATCTGTGTACTCGAGAAGGAAATGCCCGGATGTGTGGGGACACGTTCTATGGATTTTGATTAAAGTAAAAGTCGGGAGAAAGTCGTGAAATGGATTATATTTGGAGAAGAGTATCATTTCGTCAGTTAGGTACCAAATTCTTGCTGGCTGTCTAAAAGGTGGTGGAAGTGTGGTAGCTGGTAGATCGTCTATATAGATTAGTCTAGAAAATTTATACGGCTTTTAATATATTTAAGTGTTGAGATGGTTGCTTGTGTTGTAAGTCTCACTTTTTATCCATGCGTTCATCAAGCAATCTAATCATAGTTTGTCCTTCCTATCTAATACACAGTCTTAGATGTCCATAGTCAGTAGTTGGCGGTGTGAGCGTTCATGTAGACGCTTAAGAACTTTACTTGAACAAGTAGTTTTTTAAATCATTGATTATCAGTTATTGAAGTTATTTAATCTTACATAGAACAGAAATAATTTACTTTTGTGTTTCCTGCATTTTTTCCATTAAAGAATTACACTGGCCAGGTTTTTTTCTACTACAATTTAATACAACTTTTTTGTCTAGAACCATGTCTTTTCATAAGCGTTTAGTTGTCCTTGAAATGATTTATTCCCTTATTCTTACAATAAGTTTGGGGGAGGTACGGGGATCAAGTTATGGGTATAGTGGTAATCTTGAAATAGCTGAAGATATTGAAGATGTCCTTAAAAATTTCAATAAAGAATTGAAACAGTTCAAACATTTGGGTGCTGAGTTGGCTTGGGGTCTTAGTACCAATATGACACAGGAGATCTTAGGTGAGTTAAAAAAATTATTTCCAACGATTTTTAATACTTTGGAGATAAATTCGACACCAAAAGTTTCCATAATTATAGCTGACACCTTTTTGAATCAGAGGTTGGATCATTATTTAAATAGATCAAAATGAAGAATTTAATATCGAACGGAATATATGGAACAATGAGTGGTGTAGCAAATTACTTGGGTTGTATGATGATCAAGAATTCCGTCATTTTTCTAACCCTTGGAAGATGGAAAATCTTCGACAATTGTACTTGATTTGCAGAGGACCTCGGTTTACATCTTATCAACTCAGGTTCTATTGATTTGGAATTTCAGAATTTAAAAGAATGTATGGCTTTAAAAAATAAAGATATATATTTGTATAACTTTTTTAATTTCTAGTAACATCTTATCAATCCTGAGCTCAATGCAAAAATTGTATAACAAAGAATTATGCTTTGATGACCAATGTATGAGAATGGAGCCTGGTCTCAATCGTTTCATGGAAACGAACAGAGACGAAGAGAAGCTGAGGGCAGCTTGGGTTGCATGGCATCAAAAGATTGGTTCTGATGTCAAACCATTGTATGTGTCATTGATTCACATGCTAAATCAAGGGGCCAGACAAGCAGGTAAGGAAGACTAATTGAAATTGTTTTGGTTTTGATTCCTCACTTGGCATTGAAAAAAAAAATCTGTTGAATGTTGAATGTATCTGTGGGGAAATGTTTAATGCGTGAGGGATTCCACCTTTTCGTTGTTAAACTCGGTAAAAGTTTCAAACATGGGGCTCTGCCTGTGATCTGACAAATGCTTAACAATTTTCAATGGAAGAGTAAAGTTTAACAACCATAAAGTTACACCACTCGTATGAAGGTGGTCTCAAAGTGGCAACTCAAGACTTCAAGAGCATGATTTCTCAATTTCATAAATTTCGGATTGTAAATTCACTTTTTAGCATGATTGGTATTTCTCAAATAAGCAATTTTCCCTTTCGCTGAAAATAATTAAAATTGTGGACCTCTGATTTCCACAAAAATCTTGAAATATTCTGTATTTAGTGTATTTAATTTCGAGTTTCTGGTAACAAATAAGGTTGAGCTTTTGTTTAACTATACCGACTATACGTATACTGTTTGAGTTAACGATTAATTGGACTAAACTTATCATATATTCTGAATGACTACCATAGTACTATTGGATGTCCGGTGGAATATGCCCTAAAAGTAGATCCCGAATCTTAGTTAGCCCCAATTGTTTAGCCCGAAAACATTTCATCCCCCAAGAAATAGTCTCGAAACCATTCGTCCCGAGTCCTATTCGCAATTTCGTTTCGAACCAATTATATTTTATTTAGCCCTCAATTAATTTTCAAATTGAATGCATTTGGCTATGCCACAGAGATACTCCAACGTATCAAGAGATTTGTTGTAAGTACTGACAATCTTTTCAAGTCTTTTGCTTATTAATGCACATATTTTTTCTTTTCGTGAATTCCAGTTTTCAGTTTTTGAACCTCCACATGGATTTGTAACAATTTTTATTTAAAATTCAATTTTAATTTTTATAATTTAGCTTTGTAACCTTTCTTGACGTAGTTACATTTATAATAATCTACCTTTGTAGTTTTAGAACCAAGCGATGGTATAGGTCGTGTGCGGTCAATATCCCCAAAACGACTCCACTCAGTCACCATATCGTATTTTTTATCCCTTATGATAATCAACCTCCATGCAAATTATTACCTATGCTATCATTCCAAATTAGATGGTATAGGTATTCGAATGATACTTGGTCTTGGGCACCCAGTACAAAAATCAATGGATTTAGACGTCACTGAACTCAAGTCAAGCTGCGACTGACAAGCAAAAGTAAATGCAACATTTGCACTCAAATTCATAATCTATCCTAATTCCTAGTTTGCATAAATATTCGGGATGAATGTAAATGGGCATGTAATCCATGCCGTGGGGATAAAAAAACTCGGGATTAGTGTATTCGGGATTAGTGTTTTGGGGCATTCCACCTAGAACGTACCATAACTATGGAGAATTAATCTCTTCTAGGTCATAAGGATATGGGTCAGTGTTGGAGAGAAGAGACGGAAATTGGAAACCTGCGAGGTGTTGCAACGAAATTGTATTCCGATGTAAAATACCTCTATTCCTTGCTTCACGCTTTTGTTCGTTTCAAAATCGAGAGGTTCTACAAGCTGAATCTAAAGAATGGACCCATCCCAGCACATTTGTTAGGTAACCTCGCCAAACTGATTTTGTGACCTCCAATTAGGAAATTCACTTGGTCATCTCACCTCTTGCAAATGCTTCCCATTTGTACAATTTCCACTTTCCTTGCCAATTATAGTGCAAAAGACTTATTCTAGTAACAAATGAAATATTAAGACGGTTACGTTGTAGAACATTAGTTAGTAAATCCGACCAAATGCCCAAGTCATGTACCCGAGTACCTACCGTGATTATTTAGAGATTATATACTCTATTTTTTTATGGCAAGAGTTGTTTTCTGAGATTTGTAAGCATGTAAATTAAGTGGAATAAGTGAAGTAAATTATTAAGAGCATTTTAACAAATCCCAAGATTATTATAAAAGTTAATCATAAAGAAGGAGAGAATTTGGGGGAAACAAGTTTAACAATATAAATAACTAATATTTGTAGGAAATATGTGGGCTCAGAATTGGCAAAGTTTAATCGACATAATTTGGGAAGATGAGAAGGAACAGACCCGAACAGAGAAAAATCCATTAATCAAGTCCATAATGCCCGCAAATGCAACAGTGAATGACATGGTGAAAGGTGCAGAGGATTTCTTTGTATCCATGGGTAAGATCTCGTTTTTAATTAAAGCGTGGGGGATTAAATATCCAATTCAGTAATTTGCTTTCACGTTCTCTAAGGAGAAAAGGTTAATGATAGTTCGGATGACAAATTCATCCTATATTTAATAGAATGAAATTAAGATCCCTACAGGAGGGTCTTAAATTTGATACAAGAGTCTCAACTCTCAATAGTTGCGAAACTATCAATACTCGAGACTGTCAACTACACACATTTAATTTTCCAATCTTTTAACAACGGCGTTTCCGCTATTCACCTCTGCTTATCTATCCATTGCTAAACCATGTGTGGATATTGTTGCCTTTATATTACGTTGTATTAAACTTAAATATTTTATCTGGAGCAGGATTACCCAAACTTCCATCATCATTTTGGAGGAACTCTTATTTCGAAGATGAAAAGCCCTCTGATTCAATTGATAATCGATTGAATAAAAAGAAAAGTAGTAAAAATTGCCATGGCTCGGCTGCCAATATGTTTGGAATTCCAGGCCCTGACTACCGAATTATGATGTGTGCAGAAGTGAAAGATGAAGACATGGTTATATTTCAGCATGAAATTGGTCACATCATGTACTTCATGGCGTATGAACAGTTACCCACAATTTTTCAGGTATAATGTTATATACAGATTCGATAAATTGCCTCAAATTTCATAAACAACAAAACCTAATCATGTGAAGATGAAAGTTAACAAACTTCTGTTCGTTGTTTTTGTTTGTAAAAAGTTAAAACTTTAACCCATTTCTGTCTTCATTCTTGACGTCATTATTTCTTCATTGTCAAGAGGAATTTTCCAAACATTTAGCTTCTAAGATAATCTTGGATTCTGACTGCTGATAGGATGGAGCAAATTCTGCTTTCCATGAAGCCGTGGGAGACTCTGTTACATACGATCTAAAGCCGGATTTATTGTTGGGAACTTCAACAATGAAGTCCTTGATGAAAATCGGCCTCGCAAAATTGCCCCAAGTTGGATACGGCCTTATAATGGATATGTGGCGATGGAACGTATTCGAAAACGAGGATTCACCCTCCGATTGGAATGATGATTGGTGGAAGCTTAACAACGAATTCTTGGGAATAACAAGACCAGAAGAATACACTCGAAGTGGGACGACAAAAAATGATGGCTTGGATGCGGCTGGAAAATTCCATATCATTGACAATATTCCATACATTCGATATTTTATGGCTTCCTTTCTTCAAATGCAGTTTTACGAATCCATGTGTAACGCTGCTGGTTGGAAAGATATTCACTTGTGTCAAATACGTGGCTCAAAGGAAGCCGGAGCTATATTGTGGTAAACATTCCATCTTATCAATACATTCAATCAGTGGGTTCAAAAAACTGTTTTATATCTCTTTATTTTAGGAGAATGATGAGCCGAGGATCTACTGTTCATTGGTCTTCGATACTTGAGGAAATGACCGGAGAAAATGAAATTAAATCTGATTCACTATTGAAATATTTTGAGCCATTGAAACAGTGGTTAGAGCAGAAGCTTCGAGTTCATAATCTTACTCATGGTTGGTAACATATTGGCATATGCAATGATTTTTTCCAGCTCTTAAATATCTCTCTCTATCGTAATTTCATTCTTTGCAGCATAATATGTAATGTAATTCATATTCAAATATAAATCAGTAACTGAATTCGAAAGCATGTTAAGAGTGTAGACATTCTACAAACCATTGTGTTGTGATTATCTTTGTTCTGTAATACTCAAAACTCACTTTTTGGAGTTTGGTCACAAAATTTCACTTTATGGCAAGTTATACCTAGATTTTGTCAACTGTACAATTTTTCCTCAATTTAATGTACTTTCTATAAATATTATCATAGCATATTATTAGTTGAAACAAAAAGTTATTTATTACTTGAACTATACTTTCCTATGTAAATTATACTCCAATTAGCCCGTACGTAAGGGGTTAGTAGTATGCGTAATGCGTATGTACGATTTAGTTAAACCAAAGATCTTATTGAAGCAGGTGTGTACGGAAAAGACGTATAACAACTTATAAACACTTGCTATCCCTATATAGTCTGTGATGTTTACTGAGTTATTGAAGAAGATGAGTACGAAGTTTTTTTTTATAGTTAATCAGCTTGATCGAACTTAAAGTTCTAATAAGTCTATTTATCATAAAGAATATTTGTTTTTAAACAGAAGTATTATTTTAACTCAGGGCTTCGAATACAAAATACGTAAACAAACGCTTTAGTTTTCTCTTGAAAAAGAGTTGAGACCTTTTGTATTAAAGTTATCTAACATCTGTCTACAAATCTTACTTAAAACACAAGTACCTATATTAAAAATCCAAAATCCCTTCATCTTGAAAGAAAAAGCTGACTCGCACATTACTATTCAGGAAATATCATTAGAACGGTTTCCTAAATTGCAGAGTACTTGCTTAATTTTTCATTATTTTACAGCAAGAGATCTTCCGAAAGCTGTGTAATTTAGTTAATTAGCTACAATATACAGTTGGCATTATCATGTCGGAGCATGTAATGTATAGTACTTATTAAGTTTGACTATTCAACAATCATTCCATTGAAAAATCAAAAAGAAAACTAACATTCAGGACTAAATGAACGTATTATAATCTACAAAACACTCTGTCATTGCACCAATCGATATTAACAAAGTTAAGACGCAAAGTAGGCATTCTCAAAAGAACTTTTTAGCCTCTCTCTGTTTCTTAGCATCCTCAACTGAATTTAACTGGACGTCGCTTTCCATATTCAAAATCAAGGGCCCTTTAAGTTTAAGCCCTAAAGCAATCGGGCAAACTGTCCCAGAATATCGGATATTACTAGCGAACAAGAAACATCTCATGATTCGATACGATGCACCAAAATCTTTAGAATACTTCGAAAAGTCACTCAAAAAATTCAATTTAGAATATAATAATAATAGTTATAATTACTACTGACAGTTACGACTTGAAAGTAAGTCTCATTAACTTGTTTAACCTGTATACATTTATATCATAGTAGTAGTTACTGTAGTTAGTAAGTGAACTTAAAATTTCCGAGATTTACAGATTTATATATGTTCAGTTTAGAATTGCGCAATATTGTTAAGTCAAAATCGAATAAAATAAAATGGATCAGGTCGGGTTTCATTGCACTAAATTATATACAGTATGCTAAAGTCGAAGGTTAAATAGATTATTTGTACATTGCGAAGAAAATTACCGCCATGGCAGATTGCTCGGATTGTTGAAACGGTGATCTGGGACACTAGAAGGAACGCTACATGCTGGTCTGATCTGACTTGCTGTACTACGATGAGGAATAGTTGGATTTGTCATTCGATTATGTTTCAGAGGAAGATTTGAAGGTGTGTTTGCGATTGGACTTCGTCCCTTTGCTGATTTGAACGCGGTGGTTGGTATCCTTTTTGATGGAATTCGATTTTGGAAGCCTAGATAGATAATAATTTGATGTTTAAAGCCCAATCATGGTTACATCAAGTTCTTTTTTGATAGTGGTAATAATGATATGAAACATACCTGAGAACTTTGAAACTCCTCCTGCATCTTCGGACAGATTGTTGGACAGTATTGATGCTGGAGTACACATGGAACTACACACTGGTACTTGGGGTCCACAGCTTCTTCCAATATCGAACGTAGCATTTTGGTCTAGGTTAAACGTAGAGTTGATAACCTGAAAAACATCTACGTCCTCGTCTACCTGTAAACTATAATTCATTCTTATTAGCATTAAAACCGTCATAAACGTTAAGAGAATTGAATTTAGGTTACTCACGGAAATGGGTCAACGTTCTCTTTAACAGGACTAACTGACGGTTCATCTGTAAGCAGCTGCTTCATAAACGATCTATCAGATATAAAACAAGGGACTGGACCAAAAGACTCACTGAAGTCAGACTCGTTTCGATTCAGTTCAATAGAACCGTCGGCTTGAGCCGTATCGACAATGAATGAAGCTGGAAAACTATTATCAGGGTTCGAGACAACGGGTTCATTTTTGGGCGATGGAATCGATGTTGAATTGAGCTCATCTAGAGTGATCGTTTCATCCAGTTTGAACACAATTTTCGAACTACTAATATGAGGTACACTCAAATTTGAGGCGTTTAGATTGTCCAAGGAAGCTGAGAGTGTGGGCTGGCTAAATTCGCAAAGAAATCAAAATCAAATGTCTGCAACTCCGATGCCAGACAAATCATCACAATCAATACATCGCGCTCAAAACATGGCAGTAATAACTCATCGCAATACTTATTCCTTGCAGTACTAACTAAAATTTACTCGGGGGCTTCCTATGCTTATCTACAAGGGGTATAGTTTTATCAAAGAGAGAGAAGGTGAAAATCAAAAAATAATTTGAAAGTGTTCTGAGCATTTTGGTTTTAAGTGTCCAGGACGATGCCGTAGTGTTTTACAGGATGTTAAATTACATTCGGATAATCACAACCATGTTCCAAAACATGCTGAGATTGGTAAAAAGAAATTCGTTGAAAAGTTAAAGTTAAAGGCTACGTCATAAAAAAAACTCTCCTGCCGAATTAGTAGCCACTACATCAGAAGACATTAGTTTTGAAGTTTTGCCGAACGAGTATAAACTGTAGTTAGTGACTGTAATAATAGATCTATTGAAGCGTTTCTGAAAGGAATTGTTTGCAATATTGATTTTGTTTGAAGTAATTCATAGATTTGATATAAATTGTGTTTTTTTAATTTAATTTAGTGAAAGTAATCAAATGACAAAAAGACTATATTTGTCTTTACCAACCTTAATCATACTGAGTTAAATTGTTTTTTTTGCGGCGAGTTAGGATCGCGATGAAACATTTTGCAATGATTTGTGATCGCGATGAAACATTTGGCAATGATTTGTGATCGCGATGTGTAATTACTGCGAAATGCGATGTTTTGGGCGCGATGAATATTTGCTGCGATGACTTATAGCGGATCCCTTCAACTGCAATGGTACATAATTTTCTGAAAGTGAACTTAAATTAATTATAACTTACATGGTCATGGTCACAAGGTTTTCACAGTCAGCAATACTATTAAGAACGGATGTCTCCGAAGCAAAAGAAGCCAAAAACTGTGAAGATTCCTGATTATCTACGTCCAGCTCATTACTGTCGGACATTTTCAAATTCTTTCTAGGTGGAGTTGGAGGTCTTCGAAATCGAATACCTGAAATAAAAATATTGGCTTTGAAATAACTTACAATTGACAATTTTGTACGATCAGTAAAGAATGATCTATAAAATAGGAATTAAAAATTTAAGAATTGGGAAGGGAAAGCGTTAGAGTTTTTTAAAAATTCTCTTCAATAAGGACCTAACGTAATAAAAAATAAAAATAACTAAAAGGTACAGCCTCAGTATCCAAAAGTAATTACCATATATCTAGTTAGAATTACATAGGTTAGAAAAAATTATACTAACGTTCATCTTTCTTTGTCACGTGAAGTTCGGTATTTTCATCAATAAACCCATCCTCTTCCATTAAAGACTCTTCTTCTAAGACCGTACTAAGAGATTGAACAGATGATTCAAGTTCATTGGTGTCCATTTCATCAGGAAAACGCACATGTGTACCGCACAAATTACCCGCAAGTGCCTACCAAGTAAAGTTTAAAAATTGAATTCATAACTTCAATACTTCATGCCATGCCCTCGGGATAATAAAAAGGGGAAAACAGTTACCTCATAATCGTTGTCCATTTGACGGGTATTATGGCCGTAATGCTTTGTAAGCAAATACTGAGCATTCAGGAACTCAACTGATTTCGACACAATAGTTTCACTTTTTTGCCATTCATCAACGAAAAATCGACAAGATTGCTTGTAGAAATTTTTGAGAAAATCGAGTTTCTGATGTTCGACCTTTAACATGCAAAAATAAACTTATCAACTTGTTTACTTATTATTACTTAAATTTTTTTTTGATTTTACCTTAATATTTTGCAAATCAAGATAATCACATAGTTTCACCGGAATGGAGCTACTGTTTACATTAAAATTTCTCTGAATCTCAAGCTCTTCCCATTTTTTCTCCAGATGATACAATACTTGTAATGCCTTAGACTTCTTTACTAATGCTTCTTTATGTCGAGATAATAGAGGCTCCAACTGATTTTTAATTTTCCGCGTGTTCTATTAAATATTTAAACACAAATTCACTATTGTATCGTCAATGACTGAACATCATAAAAGTTTAATTTAATTCTATCATACCTTGTCCTGGCTGATTCCAGACGTAGAAAATTTCTTAATCGATGCAATCCTTCGCTCTTTGACTCGAATCTTGATTGCCATTGTAGCTGCAGTTGCAGATGCACTGCCGAGAATTCTCAAAGCTTCTTGTTTACGTTGAAACATTTCAGAATAAGTTTCAAGCAGTCCATTAGGTAAATTTGAAGACCAATTAAACCCCATTTCCGATGCCTAAAATGAAATACATTCGTGTATATTCATAAAATAATCATGCTTCAGAAGTAAACAATAGTGCTTACATCAGGTTCAGTGGATGCATCAATTTTCTGATTTTTGCATCTGCAATTTTTCTGGGTTTCCTTTAACTCTTGTTGCAGCTGCTCAATTTTTTGACTCATTTCTTCAACAATCTTTGTGTATTGAGTAAGACATGCCGTTACTGACATGGTGTTTTTCTTAACCTGTTTTATACGTTAATCAGATTAATATTAAAGACAACTCATAAATAATATCTAATATATCTATTTAAGTTGGGAATGCTATCATTACTTGACACTTAATACGTTTTGCTCGATCTGCATATCGTAGAGTGTTATAAGAGTCTTCGTAGGACAAATTTGATGGTGAAACGTTGGCAATCATCACAGTTTTGCAGTTACCCCCAAGCGAATCTTTCAATATACGGCTGAGTTTGGAGTCCCGATAGGGTATGTGTTTTTTCCCATCCGCAAGAGCATTGATGCAGTTACCTAAATTAGTTCCAAATTCCAAATTATAAATATGGCGTAAAAAACATTTAAAAAACAATCTACACATTATCAAGCTGTAATTAAACAAACGAAGCTATACCTAGGGCTAAAAGCGACTTGTTTATGCTTGCTCCTTCACGAAACCGTTGTCCATGAAACCCGGTTGCGGCACCTCTCTAACAAATGATAAAATCAAAAGCTAACATATATTAAATTTTCATAAAAGTATGTGCCGGAATGAGTGCTAAAACGCTTCTCGTGTACCTCAGATCCAGCAAGATCAACCATTACAAGCTTTGCAGACCTAAATTTATTAGTTAGTTCTGTGCAACGGCTTCGAAGATTGATATACACCTGTAATAAGAATACTAGTGTTACGTCTGGACAATTTGAGATAATATATTTTTCTTTACTATAAGTATTTTAAGCACTATATTTCTACATACTTGAAAAACTGCATGGGATCTGGAGGATTCAGCATTATGGTCTGTTGGATGCTGGCTCCGAACACTATTACCAAAGGCAAGGAGGTTCAACAATTCGGCCGCGTCTTTGGGTTTATGACTTGTTAAGTTTGGAACGGCAACTCCATTATGATCTTCTCGAAGATGTAAATCCCCGGAAGAATGCAACAGATCTTTGACCGTTTCATTGTAAACCTGAAATGAAAATTACACAAATAAGTAAAGCAGCGGAAACATTTTTTGAAGGATTTTTAATTATTTGAAATTCAAGTTCTTACCTCCAAGTATGACACAGCTACCTCCGTCTCATAGTCAGTTTCCATTTGTTCTAGTCGCTCGTAAAGCTCCATTACCGTCAGAAAGGTTAATCCAGGGTTATCTTCATTCCCTAACATTGTGTGGGTTTTTCCTGAGCTGAAATTATAAAATAGTTACAAAATACAAGTACAAAGAAATTCTAGAAAACTCTAGCATCACGCGAAAGGGATGTCAGTATTTAACGTACCCTGTTGCTCCGTAGGCAAAAACTGAACAATTGAATCCATTTAATAATGTGTCCAGCATTGGTTTGATGACCTCTTCAAATATTTGAGGATTGGTTGACTGTGGTCCATACACGTTGTCAAAAGCCAGTTTCACATTCTTATGTCGAGTTTTCTGGTGATCTGAATTAAAATAAACAGCTAGAGTATTTCGAACAGCTCAAAAATTAGATCTAAAAATAATTCAAATAATTTTTATGATCTTACAGTTTTGCTTCACACCCCGAAAGTAAAATTCATTTCCCTCTTCGTCGGGAGGGTCAAATACAACCATGTGAGAATCAATGGAATGAACAACGACCCTAAATGGTTATAATACGAATAATGGAGTTAAAATTGACGTTCCAGAATCCTCAAACCCATAGATAGTTAACCTTAAATTAGTAGTCATGTAGTCACGATAACTCGGAAACGGTGCATACCTTGAGTTTGCTGTAGATTCGCGACTATTTGAAGGTCTGACGCGAACGACTACTTTAATATTTCCCCGCTGGGTCAAAGTATCAACCGCGACTGATGACAACGTTTTCGTTGCCTTAGTCAGAGCTACCGATGATACAGTTCGTCCTTTTACTCTTTTCGCTGATCCTGGACGCCAAGGAACTGCAGTTCTCCGGTTCGGAGATGTCTTTCCTCGTCCCACGTACATACTTGTTTTGGTGTGATGGAATCTACTGAATATACAAGAAAGATTTGTTTTTAGCCATAACCAAATTAACTTCTGTGTTTTTAGGTCTTGGCTTGAATGAATTACTCGTTATTAGTTTATTTGTTTCCCTGGTGCTTGCTCTATAATCTTTTTTAACTTTCATTTTTAACCTTTCCATTGAACCTAAACGCAACCTCTGATCTCGTCTGAACTTGTCTTAATGATTTACCATGAAGTTTATAAATCAGAGAAATCCAATTGTAATTAGCATTAAAATTTTAGGAATTAGAATTTACAAATTCCTTGATTATTGTGGTTACATACTGAGTTCAAAAACACAGCAGGATTCCAAAAGTCGATGACTATGAATGAAACTTTTTAATCTTTAAACTTTAAGCTGACAGTGCTGACACTGAAAATTCAACTTCAAATAAACTACCTCTGCTGCGTTCAGTTCACCCAATATGTTAACAGTAATACGAATTTTAAATATATACCTATACCGTCCGCTTGACCCTTGACCGCTGGGCATGACACGTGACATAACAGAATTCATTTTAATTGTTGAACTAACTTAACATTATAATATTTCCAAATATGAAATAAGACAAGAATCTTTTGTTTAAGACTTTACGATGTTCCATAATTGTAATCCTCTATCTTATTCCAAAATTCCAAGTATAATGCAGCATCATTGACTTGATTGATGATTGAATTCATTGTAATTGACCATTCCAAATTTTTAAATCATGACCACGTGCATAATTGGTAAATACAATTGTAAAGTGTCGTAACTTGCTATCGGTCTTTCAAATTCTCATTTCACATTAAAATTTCGGAAAGGCAAGTGAAATAAAACGGCCGACATGGAAATATTCAACAAATTCAATGTTTATCAGCATATTTCATTCATGGTGGGTTCTGTATTCTGGAATATTAAAAGCAAAGCAGATAATAAAACATCAAGATATTTTATTTTCTATTGTGGATTGAGCAATTGAGCTGCTAAAAAAGCTACCAGCTACTATGTAAAATGTAATGCATACAAACTAAACCTAGAATCCAATAATGAAAATCGTATCAGTCAGTATTTACTTTTTTATTTTTTGTTCAAATGGTCAAGTCTATGAAGATGAACAATGATTTCAAATCGCATAGAATCTCTACGATATACGATAGAAAACCTTACTACATCCTACATACAACAAACACCTACCAATAACACAATCCACAATCCCCTAAATCCATAAAATGTATGAAAAATGTATTTTGAGTCGGGAAAGACTTTAATAAAGTCACAATCAATCAATCAATCAACTGGGGCCTTATCTCATATTGCATATCTGGATAACAGAATAAGCTGAAACTTACTAAGAGGTTAGTGAGGTCGTGAAACTTGTGGAAGAAACCCAAGAGGCAATCCAGGGAGTAAAGAAAATCCGGAAAAGGATCCCTGTCCCCACCAGCCCCACTAGACACAATATTCTCTCCTTTTGCCAAGAGTTTCTAAAGCCCAGCAGCAGAGCCAGACAATGAGCACTTCAAAGGACTTGTACGAGGTCACGCATTGTTAAATAATTATATTATCCTCTGTCTCTGCACTTTTCAATTCACTTTGTTGAATTTAATATAAAATTTGGAACAATTGATAGGAGATTAGGGTTTTGAAATTGTGCACTGACTCACTCTCAACTCGTCTGAACAAGAGAGGCAAGGGGATGATGATTTGCTATGTGTTGTTGATGGGAAAAAGTGAGGCAGCGGTTTACGTTTTCATGAAAATGAGAAAACGACCGTTGAAAGGGGTGGGCCTTTCTAGTTCGTTGTTATCTTCCAACCCGCCCTCTCTCTTACCACTGGCTCCCACCACCTCTTCCCCACCAATCCCATCAACGCGGCTCGTTCGTCCTCGTCAAGGACAATGGGCTGTTCATCCATCTCTTTTACATTTGACCTCCCATGACATTTTTATTAAATTACACCTCACTTTCTCATTTTAACAATTCACACGTCCAATTCAGGTTAAATCATCTCTTTGGTCTGGACTCGACGCGGCTTCTAATTATTTATGAAGGGGCGGTAAAAGAGACAAAACCCGGTGCTGCATCCCGCCATCCCAATAGGACCATTAGTATAATTTGAGTGTCTCTCGGTGCCACAGAGACGGAGAGTCTCTTCGCTTTCATTTCTCTTTTTTGGAGGCGAACCAAGGCAGCGTGTTCTTGACTCGACAAGATTTGCATTTTGCACTCGCTTTTAAAAAAAATTCTTTTCTGAGTCTATTGTATATTGTATTTGAACTCTGAATTTTTATCCTTTTTTTTCTTTGGCGAATTTTTGGAGGGGAGGGGAGTATAGATAATGTTTGATTTGGAGAGTGAGTCTGACGGCGACGTGGCGAAGAGTAACGAAAAGATCGACTTTGTTCTGGTGGACCCGGTTCCGGAGCATGTAAAAGTTCCCCAAGGTAAGTGGGTCTGAAGTGGTTATTACATCTTTAAGTTTCATTTTCAATTTAATCAGGGCACAGGGTGCAGGGGTTGTAACATGCAAATAAGTTACATAGTAAAAAGGAAGGGGTCAGAGATTTGAAACAAAAATACTTCAGCTTCAGGTTTTACTCTTTTCTTTCCTGTAGACGAGAATGAAAGTGTGAAACTTAAACTTCAACACCGGCAACGCGTCACCATGAAACGAATAGTAAAGCGAAGAAATGACCAAACAATAAAAAATAAGGCAACAGTACAAACTGTTCTACCACTCGAGTGGATTTCGATGCCATCCTCAGAATCTAAATCAGGTCCTTTGGGGTCCCTGAATAGGGTGGAGCGAAGAACTCCTCGCGGAAGAATTTCATCACAGAAAAGTTCTGTGGATGAAACAACTCGATTGGAGCCTGTTGGACCCACCAAACCCTCCGCGTGAGCATCTGCTTTCTTATAAATCTTAAAGTTTAGATAATAATTTCTATTCTTGCGATGGTAATATTCAGGAGTGTAGAAGCTAGTCCCACGAGAATCGAGAAATCTAACGAGGTTCCTCCACCATTAAAAAAGCCAGTGAGCGAAATGGAACCTTCCGAATTCAATAGCTGGCTGGCTTCACAAATACGAAAGACCAAAGACCCACAGCCGTCAACGTAAGTTTTAATATGGTTTTAATCATTTATACTTAATTTGTTAATACACCTGGATTTGAACTACCACCACGACACATTTATCAACCTTAGGTCAAAGCAGGCGCTGGCTAATGATGCTGAACTTGAAAAGTAAGCTTGAATTTATGCAATAATGCAAAAGTTCTTACATGCGACATGGAAGTGGGGCGGACCTTCGCTCCATTTCCATGTACTAATTTCCATCTTACATCAGCCTGGTATCTACGACAAAATATATTTCTGATTGATATGTTATACTATAGGAATGATCCGAAGCCCCGTACAAAAAACGATTCAAGTTCTTCAACATCAAGTTCTTCAGATATTTCCGAAGACCAGTACGAAGTGGAAAACATAGTTGACTATGTCAATTCTGATGGCGGACGTTATTTAATTAAGTGGAAGGGCTGGGAAGTTGAGCACAACACATGGGAACCTATTGAAAATCTAGTCAATTGTGATAAAGAAATATTGCGATTTTATAATAGTCGGATAGTGGAAAAGAAATCATTGACTCTGTCTTCAAATTCTGAAGACCAGAATCCAAGAAAGAGAAGGAAAATACGGAATTTTCAAGTTCCTCCAGACCCAAGGCCGATTCAAACACGGATGTTGGAGTTTCTAACTGAGCCCATTGGGGAACAAGAAACTGCTGTGAGTTATTCTATTCAGTTCTGAAAATTTTCTTGTCGATTGAATTTAAGCCCCATAATTCAATATCGAATTAATTCTATGAATAATTGACAGGATACTTACTTAAACATAAGAAAAGGAAAGAAAATACAAAGGTGGGAAATAGAAAAGGTAAACAAAAATCTCGAACTAGCCAAAGATGGAGGTTTGACTGATAAGCTTAAGACAGAACTAAGAGTTCAATTGGTGTACATTCAGACCGATTACTTGAGGGCCGAAAAGGAAGACATTTTAAAGGTAGACATTTTTTCCTATCTGCTGTTTGTTTTTGGTGTGTGAAACGACAAATGCAAAATGAAGTTTCATTCGATGAAAATTTCTCTTGAATCGAAAGAACATGTATTCTCCTAAAACTTCATTCTAGTCGTTGCGAGGAAATAGCATTCTAATTAATTTTGCAGAGATGGGAAGTTGAGATCAATGCTGTGTCACAAGGAATGCCGAAAATATCGGTCATAAATGAAATAGATTTGGCTGGTCCACCAATTGATTTCGTCTACGTGAACGACTACACGCCCAGTGAAGGCATTACCATTCCCGACGATCCTCCAGGTTCAATGATTCCCATTCATCAGTATGCAATTAAAAAATTAAGACTAAGTGTTAAGGTTGATTTTGAATATTGTGATAGTTGGGTGTCTTTGCGAATCCAAGTGTTTCCAAAGAAAAAACCAGTGCTGCCCACAAGTTTTCGCTGCAAAAATGGTTTACACTCAGAAAAAGAAGTAAGTCTTCCCTATTTCCATTTCTTTTGTCTAAAACTAGGCATCTAACGTTGCTAACATTATTTACAGACTATTTGTGGAAGCAGGAACCCCAATTTATGAATGCAATAAAAAATGCAAATGTGGTCCTGAGTGCCCTAATAGAGTGGTTCAAGATGGTGTGAAGCCTTTATTGGGAATGGCAATGTCAATATTTCGTACCAATAACGGCTGTGGCTGGGGCGTGAAGACACTTAAGGTACGAAATCTGAACCCTAATTATTCTTGTCGATTATTACAATTTGTCTATTAAAGGAGATCATCTATCAAATACATTTGTAGCTCATTAAGAGGGGAACTTATGTGTGTATGTACGTGGGAGAAATTATTAACACAGAAGAAGCGGAGCGACGCGGACGAGAGTATGACCATGAAGGCTGTACTTACCTGTTCGATTTGGATATTAATGAAGATGATTTGAATGACTGTCCATTTACAGTGGACGCTGCCAAGTATGGTAACATTTCTCACTTCATGAACCATAGCTGCGATCCAAATCTGACTGTATATAATGTTTGGGTGAACTGCTTGGATCCCAACTTACCAAAGTTGGCTCTTTTTGCCAATCGGGATATTCATAAAGTAAGTATACAAGGTCGTTTTAGGTTTGGTAGCACTGTATTAATACTATGCTTTTTTTACCAGAATGAAGAGCTTAGTTTCGACTACAAAAGCCATAAGTCCGCAGGTCAAGCAAGCTCCACGCTGGAATCGAAGAATGACAAAAGCATACCTCTGATCAAAAGAAAGCCTTGTTTATGTGGATCTAAGAACTGCCGGAAAATTTTATTCTAAAAAATAGCAGTGGCATATTAGCCAGTTAACAGAAGATCTGAGCTCTGTTTGGAATTCATACTAATTGTGTCGTATCCTGTAAATTTATATAGGTATATTGTTAAGTACTATGTAAAGGACTACGAGGGGAATTTTGCTTTAAAATTAAGTTGTGAACATTGTGTGGTTGTACTCTTATACTGTTCAGGATAAATTTTAGGATTGCATTTTGTTAGAACCAAGTTTTGATGTTGGATAATTTTATGACTGAAAGGGTTGAAATGACCATGTTGAATCTGGTGTCAATTAAATTTAAATTAATTTGATACTGTAATGTTTTTTAATTTTTCATACGTATCCCCCTGTTCTGGAATGTTGAGAATAAAGTCTGAAATTTCTTCCAAGCCTGCTGTTTCGTCATTTCAATCATCCATTATTCTGTCTAATTCTGTACGAAATTATGATGGATCACTATCAACCGATCATGCAGTTTTGTTGTTCATTTATTTTGAAAGCTTAAATTGATAAATCTTTCCAGAACCGCTTCGAGTTAAATTTCGAAATTTTCGGATAGAAAAATAAGGCTAACAGTTCATTTACCTTGTTTTGAATGTTTTTAAGATCAGGTTGCCTAGAAGGGCCCCGAATGGTTAAATAATAGTCAGTTTCGAAGTTAATATGAAAATTTAAAAGTACAACAACGATGTGACGACATGGCATGGGTAGGTTTGCATTTGCACAGTATTCAATAGTGTAATCAAGGTAATAAAAATGTAGTCGTGATTGTTTAATATCTTCGTTTTATTATGAAGTTGCATATTATTTAGGTAATTAATGAAATTAAAGCAAGTCTAAAAATAACCTTTGATATTATTGTGCAAACTTCGGCCAGTGGCCTGAGTTAATGGCTGAATGCTGATGCTGAACCCATGTAGGATTAGCGTAATTTTTTGAACATACTCGTTCTACTGTGATGAGTTCTATTCCGTCCTGAACATCTTTGCTATCGTAATTATGTAACAGCTCATTGATGGCCTGGTCTTCAATCTATAATTGGCAAAAAACAACTAGTGAATACTGCGTATGAGAAAAACTAGATATCATTTACACATGCTGCACACCTGCATCAAGTAAAGGGACTTGGTGACGGCCCTTTCGAAATTTTCTTTCTTTTCAACTTCTTCTTGCACGATTTCACAGAATGCAACTTTTTCAGGGTCGCTAGTTTTCCAAGGGTTACTGTGGTCACGCAAACCGGTATTACTGTTGGGTGAAATTATCTCGTTCAGTTCCTTATCTGAGTCCTTGTCATCACTGATACTTATGGTTTTCCACCTGATCTTTTTCTTGGTACTTGCTGGAGTAGATCCGATGACTACCTGGGATTGAACTGTAGAATTCATTGATCTAACAGTATTTGTAAACGGCACCTTATTTGTTGATGTCGGCACACTAACAGATTTATTCAAACCCATCTGGTTTGGTGTTTTTCTAGTTTCGGTCGAATTTGCATTCATATTTTTTAACAGGGTTGGGAAATCTGATGAACTTAATTTGACATCCCGATGCAGTGATGAATAATCAGCTTCAGCGTTTTTCAAAATCCTCATTGTCTGAGCAGGTGTAAGGAAATTATTTTTGGAGACAGACAATTGTCCTTGACTAGTAACACAACTGGTGGATGCTTCAGTTGCTTCTTCCGAAACACTTATTTTTTCTACTTGTTCAGACGGATGTATTAATCTACATGAACTGTTTCTTGCGTTTATTTCTGTAGAAATGTTAGAATGATTACTATTGTTTAAAGCATCTCCTTCGCATTCTGAAGTTCGGGATCTTAGTCTCGACTTGTTTCTGCAAACTTTTGACTGAGGTTTTTTTATCTCTTCATCTTGAGAACATAGTTTCAGTTCATCAACTATATCTGCATGCAATTCTTTTAATTCGGCTAAATACTCCTCAATTTTGGGCACGCCATATGCTCTTTGCATCGACCTACTTTGAATAACCGGGTGAAATGTGCAATAGTATTCAGATAAAGTTTCAACAATATCCATAGGCAAAGGATCAAGAACCCTAGATTAATCAAAAACAAACATGAACATTATTAATTGATTTCAAGTATTAAATGACCATGCATATTTGTAATAAATACCTATTTTCAAGAACAGCGGACAAGTTAAGGCTAATAAACTGCATGCATGACGCTCGTAGTTGCTTTGCGTTACATCTGTCTGCAAGGTATAACATTGAAGCAACATTTTTCAGGGTTAGCAAGTCCGTCATTGCATATTCCGTCAATGTTCTTAACCGCTCCATGAAAAATGTATCACTCATAGCAAGAATCTCAGACAGTGCGTTAAAATCATTCAACGGCAGGTTTGGAGCATCGTCAGTGTACCTTAAAACGATAAAGATTTAAAAATTAAATACAGGCTTACCGATATGTTGCAATAAAATTAAATAACATGTCATGTACATACGCGAAATCGAGTAAGGTGTCTATTGCTGTTTTGGAAAATTGAAGAGATAACGGTATCGTGGAGTCTTGCTAATATCAAAAACAAATACCAAAAAATCATCTCTTGTCATTCTCAAGAGTTCTTAACCTGCAAATTTTGATAAGCTACCTCCAGCCATGAATTCGCATACAGCATTGAATGGAAGTATTCCATCCGGGCAACAAGGATACATCTATGCGCGCGGGCCGTGTATCCGTTGGGATTCTGTAGTACTATGTCCGTTAGATCTACAAACGTCTTATGGTTAAAGGGTTTGACAGCGGCTCGTTGAACTGATTCCCCACTTTTAAGCACCACCATTTCATTGATGATTTCCACGTTGCGTAGTTCTTTGCACATATTTTCCAAATCCAGCTTTCTTGCAGCATCAATTGTTATCCTAATCCAATCTTCAGAACCTAAAATTCTATTTCCAGGACTTAAGAAATCGCATGTGTTTGAATAAACATATTTCAGAATATGTCCAAACACTTTTGAATTTATGTTTTCGATCGAAACTATCAGAGGCTTTTCTACAGCTTTAGTTTTGGCACTCATTGAGACCATATTGTTCAATTTAGGACAGTTTGAAGCTATGATGAACCGATGAGCAGGGAATTTAGAATTTCCAACCTATTGCAAGGAAATCATGAATTGAAGATGCATTAAGAGGGAACACAGATTTTTATTTAACTGAATTACCTGAAATACTAAATCATGAAGGCAATCTTCTTCGGTAGTTTCATCGTAAAACTTAGAAAAATCATCATTGATTGTTGAACATTTTAATTCTGGTAGGTCTGTCAGATCTAATTTTGGAGAAGCTTGAATGATCGCAAAATTTTTCCCTTCTGTATCACAGGAGATGCTTCCAGCAGCATACAAATTTTTTATTCTCTGAATTTTTACATGCTCTAGGTAAATGGAGTAGATTGCACAGTCTTTCCCTATTTAAAAATACAAACTTTAATTTGATTCAGATCATGAAACTGTGTGTGAAACGTCTGAAATCTTACCCTTTTGAATGCGACGACTACCAGAAGAAATTTGAAAATCTGTATTGGCTGATTGAGCATTACTGGCTTTTTGCTGCAAGCTGGGTGTAAGTATGGGGATATTATTAGGCTTCCACAATGACTTGTAAGCCTCTCCAGTCTTCGTTACAAGCATGAGGCAGCTCTGACTGACACAAAAGTCCAAGATATCTGGTGTAGTTCTTCCACTGTTGAAAATTATACGACTAAATGTCCCATTTGGGGTTCCAGAAGAACTTGTTGATGCCAGCTCTCGCCAAATTACAATTCTTCCAGTGGCTGTCAGCATTAGTATTGTCAATGGCTTTTCATTTTGGTTTATGTCGTCTTTAAATGATTTTCCCGATTTATCATGACTCAACGAACTACTGAAACTGCCTCCAATAACTTGTATCTTCTCCAAGTTGAAATGCCTGTCGAATAAATTGATTGATAGGATATTTATTATTTAGAACTCATTTTTACCATAAAAATAGAGGCAACTAAATCAAACGAAACATTACTTTGTGTTGATCTTAAGGCATTCAAATCGGTGAAATAAATAGACAAGTCCTGCACTAGTACGTGCAACTGTTGCATGATCACTGCAAGCTACATGAGTAAACTTAGCATCCCCCTCTGGGTCCAATGAGATTTGGCTGATCTAAAATTCGTTCAAAATTTTTATTGTAATAATGAGTGATAAATGTGCCTTGACCATTGAAGTTCATACAATCTTCGGTTCGTAAATAATTGGACCAGCATCCCCCAAGTGTCCCAGTTGCCCCCTATTTGCTCCACAGGTAAAAATTTTCCGAGAAGTGAAAAAAACGGAATGATACCGGGTGGCTAGAACTCCTTTAATTACAACTTTTTGGGGAAAGTCAACGCTTTTAGGAAAAAGAAGCTCTTTCAGCTGGGGCTTCTGTCCAATCAATCCATATTCGTTTGAACCGCAGCTCATTACCTAGAAAGTTGTAAACTATAATTACAATTTTCTGTCAGGTATTCTCATCCTCATATGAAATCTACACAAACTTTGTTATTATCCATGAGAAACAGTGTGTGGTCAACTCCAGCAGCAATACAGATGCATTTAGAGGTACTTTTAAATTGGAGAATCTCTGGAGTCAAGACAGAAGATTCATGATTAAGGCCAAGTTTTCCCCCACGACCAGACCCACAAACGTAAACTTCTCCTGATTGAGTGAGAAATACGGAATGATACGTACATATCACAGCCTTAAGATTAAATGAAAGACTGCATGAGTTTATATATCAACATCAATTTTATGCTCAATAAAAGTTATTGTTATTTCTGGACAACTAGTCCGACCTGCATGATCCGTGTGTTACTTTTTCTGAATAGCTCCACCTGTTCTGGTACTGGACGAGCTTGTTCGATCGTGTTACCAAGAGTATAATTGTCATTTGTTCCCCAGACAAAAAGCTCAGTTGGGTCAGATCGAATTTTGAATTCAAATGGCCACGGACGATCTGCATGACAAAGTTCCAAAGGGGTCATTCCTTCATTGTCTTTCAGGTTCATATCTGCATTGTACTAATAGTAAATTATTTTAAATTTTAGTTCATCCAAAAAGGAATACAATACAAGAATTAGAAATTAGAACTAACTTTTATCAAACTTCGAGCTATATGAATCTTTCCGAAATATATGCTCCTATGAAGGGCAGTGTATCCAGAAATCTTATCTTTTTTGTCCACGTCACTTCCAGCTCGCTTAATTAGCCACCCCAGTGCCTGGAATAAAAGAGGTACATTATAGGAACTCCTAGGGCATTTATTATAAATTGTGTCATATTTAACGTTGTGAAAAAAATCAAACAGATTGACAGACGTACTTCATGATTTCCCGTTGAAGCAACGATGTGCAAGCAAGTCCTACCGTAAGGATCTAGAACATGAGCGTAATTAGAGCAACTTTTCACCCAAAGAGCCACAACAGCGTCGGTTAAAATGCCTGTGCTCAGCGAACAGACTGATGATCCATGGGATCTGCTACTGCAGTTCTCCATACAGTCTGTTTCTGGAGAATTTTTGCCGACTTTACATCCAGACATCATTTTCTTATAAGGACAATATCTTGGCCGTTTTCGTTTGTATTTTTAAATGTTTCTTTACAATACTACAGTAAACATGCTACACAGAAACCTTATATGACATTGGATTTACTAGAAAAACAAACAATAGTACTTGAGAAAAGATACTGAACAATTGACTTCTCTATTGAAAAAACGTATGGGTGATAGAGGTCCATTTTAAACTTACATTTTAGATTCAAATAACAAAGTAAATAATGTACGACTACGCAATTTTTGGACTCACATATACCGTTATACCGTTATACCGTGCTCTTGTCACGAAGCAAAATTTTAAATATTTTTCAAAATGAGCAACTATTACATGAGTACAAGAATATTGATTAACAGCAAGGAAACAAACAATAGTTTTTGAAAAACGTTACCACTAGAGAATGACAAAAAATTTAACACTGGAAATAAAATCTAATTCACAAACAGTTGTAAGTAGAAAGACCAGATTACGAATGGAGGATCAAATCAAAAGCTGAATCAAGTCGTCAACATGAGAAAGAAACCGGCTAACCTAACCTACAGTTCCATAATTTTAGTGATGGCCCTCGTTACAGTTTTATATTTCCAGTATAACTAACAACGATTATTATGGAAAGAGACAACCAGTCAAAGAAACCCACAGGAATTGCATAAGAACTAAAAACATTTTCGACTTTTAAAACATCCATTTTTCTTAGAAAATATAAAATTCCAAAAACAACGACTTTTTTCAAATACTTAAAATTATTAACAATTATATTAACAGTAACAGTTAAAAACAATAAACGATTTTACTTCTCTTCTGCAATAGCTTGCCCGTTTGTACTTTTGTTACTACTCTCGTTCTTATAACCAGGAAATCCAAATTAACTACGGAACTTGATTGTATAACTATTTCAGACTAATTCTATCCCTCAAAGTCCAACACTTTCAATCACTTGACAAATTTATCGCAGTTTAAGTATACACTATAATTTGTTCGTCTTGGATGGATGGAGGATTTTCAACTTCTGAAATTACGTCTTTTTCTAAGAATTTATTTAAAAAAAAAGGATTTCTATGTTACATCAGTGCATATGACATTTGACAAATATTTATATAAAATGAAACTTAAAGTTTCAAAAAATTCCTAAGCCTTCCTACATACATATAATTACCGTTCAAGGCTCAATAAGGTCATCAGAAAGAATTGAGAAACGACGAGAACAACAAATCCAAGAGACCGGTAAACGTGTCAATGTTAGTTATCAGCTATTTCAAAAAAATTGCATGTACAAAGACCAACCACGTCAAGTTCAACGGAACTTGGTTTGATAGTTTGATTTGATATTTTGATACCTTGATTTGTTTGAGCTCGGTTCCGTAATTCGTAGAGAGAATTGTTTCAACTTGTTTCCAATTTCAAGGAACAGTTTCTCTCAGTTTAGCACTAGCTGAAAAATATATGCAAGAAAAACCCAAAGTTGTCAAACTCCAAGTGGCAATTTGTTAATTATCTGATGTTATATAAGGAGGAAGTTTACGTGGTAATTGGCAATGAACATTCAGATAGAATTGAAGGAGAAACTACTGATGTACTGATGACAAGTTCAGGTTCTGGAGCCACTGAAACCTTCTCAGCCCGTTGAACACACAAGAGGGCAATTGAGAAGGTTCCCTCAAGTTACTGGACACACGACAGTTCGTCGCAGGCGGAAGTTACCCGACAGAGCATAATAATAACTCTTTCCCTGACCCGACAGCCTTTACTAAGCTTCCGCAAGGAACATCAACGCTTTAAATAACCTTGGCTATATCAAATGTTAAGCCAATATCATAGAACTACATACTATACTACTATACTAGGCCAATATTAACACCCCGATAGCTTATAGTCATCGGGTCTTTAACTCTTCACCGGGGCCAGGACAGGAGCCCACATTAACCCTCCGAAAAGACACATTAACGCTTTCAATGATTCCACACCCTACATTAATGCTCCGACACAGGGCCTATCAACGCTGAGACCCTACACCCTTAATTTAAACGCTCTGACATGGTATATTATCGCATTCAAACAACTCATGTTAACTCTTAACGATTCAACTGAGCCTGTCAGCGCTTTTGATTACGCGACATTTTCAACGTTTCAAGTATACGTAGTACTTAACATGATGAACTATTCACTTCATACGGACTTTCGTGTTCTTAAAAGCCTTGTCTACCACTCGCGTGAAGTTGGCCCCATTTCAAAAATGGGATATCTTCCCAGAATGGGGATACCATCCCAAAATGGGGATGG
>JAQFYM010000697.1:0-52499 GCA_034694785.1 Agrenia bidenticulata | reverse complement strand
TCTTGTACTTACTAAAAAATATTCAAGGATTTAAAGCATTAAAATTAAAATAAATTTACTTTTTGAACTTAAATTCACCGTCTTTAATTCAGTAAATTTGTTCCATTTTTATAAAAATTAATGCGTTACAAAACTTCTCACAAAAACCAGCTTGAATAAATTTAAACAAACTTGGATATTTTAAAAATCTGTGGTTTTTTTACCAAACCCAATGATATTGAACAGAAATTACTTTCGAAACCAATTATTTTAATTAAGTATTTTCATATACTTGGAAATACCAGCCCTCAAAAACTATATTGGGGCAAAATTATATTCAGTTAAAAATACGAAATTCTTGTACTTAATAAAAAATATTCAAGGATTTAAAGCATTAAAATTAAAATAAATTTACTTTTTGAACTTAAATTCACCGTCTTTAATTTAGTAAATTTGTTCCATTTTTATAAAAATTAATTCGTTACATACCTTCTCACAAAAACCAGTTTGACTAAATTTAAACAAACTTGGATATTTTAAAAATCTGTGGTTTTTTTACCAAACCCAATGATATTGAACAGAAATTACTTTCGACACCAATTATTAGAATTAAGTTTTTTCATATACTTGGAAATTTGGAATTAATACCTTTACAAAAATATTTGCAAGTTAATCAAAATCAGTCACAGATATTAAATTTTTAATTTAACAAAATTCAACTATAAAATCCAGAATAAATTGCTTGGATTTTTTTTGAACAATTTCAATTTAAAAATTATCCGCATTGACATTTTATATTTCTATAAATATCAGTGAGCTAAAAACTCTTGACTGATACCCGTTTTGGATATTTAAAACTCACAGGTGCAACTTCATATAGCCCGAGCCAGGTTTATAAAACATTTCAAGCTTTCAAGCCAATTTATGAAAATCGGTGGGAGTACCCCCATAGGGTCAATTTAGTATCAAAGTTTCGCAAGTATTACTTTGTATTTGCTATATAGGAACCATGAAGTACCAGAATGCAAAATTTCAAGCTTCTAAGCTAATTTATGAAAATCGGTGGGGGTACCCCCATAGGGTCACTCTAGTATTAAAGTTTCGCAAGTATTACTTTGTATTTGCTATAAAGGAACCATGAAATACCAGTATGCAAAATTTCAGGTCGCTAGCTCATGTTTTGTTATGTTGCCTATGCAACCATAACCGGTGGGGGTCTTTTGATCCCCACAGGTCCCCTACTGGACCGATGTTACTTATCTTAGAACTCATTCATTGTATTGACCCCATATACATGTGTACCAAATTTCAAGTCGATCAGACAGGTTTGAAGAGAGTAATCGTGATGACGGACAGACAGACAGACAGACAGACAGACAGACAACACGGTGATAACATAAGCCCTGGCTCGGGCTAAAAACAAAGTTTGATGTTTTTAAAAACTCTGGCTTGATTACCAAATATAATGATATGCAATATTAATTATAAGGAAAATTAAACTGATATTCTCCTAACTACGAAAAACCCCTCCTCGAATAAAGAAGTTTAGGAAATTATATGTTTACATAAATATTTGCAATTTGATTTAACGGCATAAAATTTTGAATAAAATCAAGAATATATTTTTGGATTTTTTGGGAACAATTTAAACTTTAAAAAATTATCCACATAATTATTTAAATTTCCAAATATATCAATGTGCTAAAAAATCCTAACTGATAATCGTTTTGAATATTAACTAAACAAAATTTGAGGTTAAAAAAATCTTGGGCTTTATTACCAAATCAAATTATATGCAATATTTATTATAGGGAAAATTACACTGATTTGAATCGATAACTTTGCTTAACTACGAAAAACACCTCCTCGTAGAAAAGATTGGAATTAATACGTTTATGTAAATATTTGCAATTTAATCAGAATCATAGAAAGATGTAAAACCTTAAGGTAACCTTCCTAATGTCTCTGTTCGTAGGGAACCTGTTGAGATTCACGAGGGGGAAAGTAATCGAGACAGAGCGGACCGGAAGGCTGTACGTTTTCGTGTTTTTATACAAAAAGTCTTAGTTGTTGAATCTGAATCTCAAGGTTTACGCCCGAAAAATACGGGAAGGGTACAGGGTGGACGAAATTTCAACGAAAGCTCTGCCATTGAAGTTATGTAATCGGAGTAATGAAATGTCCAGAGTTGTTCTATGCTCTGGTGAATGATTTCGGAGGCCAGATTGATGTCAATCTCTATTGTTTTATGTGGATATTGCATTCCTTTTTCTTCGCAATCACAATTCATCGCAAAATTTTTCATCGCGATCCTAACTCGTCGCTAAAAACAATTAAACTTAGTTACTACTGCGATGGTTTTTGCGCGTAGTTTATATGCTGCGCTGGTTGGAGCGCGATAAATATATGCTGCGATGTATTGATTACGATGATTTGCCAAGCATCGAACGGAAATCGATGAGGGTCGATCCATACCAGATCCCACCTTGCATAATTCAGCCCATCTTCAAAATTTATTTCTGATTTTGACTGAGGTAATTTATTTGTGTATACTAAATTGCAAAATTCTTGATCAACCTTTTGTATTTATTTAATTATAAATCCTAGTGTTAATTAAATAAGCTACAAACATAAGGAACTAGATCATTAGCAACATCCGGATTTATAATAAATTTAAAATTAAATTACTCGCACAGCACTCAATTAATTATTATTCCTTTATGTCTTTACATTGAAATGGTGATTAAAAAGTATCAAGTACACAATGAGCTATAGCTGTTTATAATCTTTTGTAACGAAAGCATTGCGAGGGCAAGGTAGGATAAAGGTGAAGGTGGATGAGACTTCAGCATGAGCATTATGAACCTCATCCTCATGGTCATCTCCAACAGTGACCTGGACGTCGTCTACATTCTGTTCCACAAATGTGGAAATGGTGAAGAAAACTGGTCGAATTCGGGCTTTTTTGAACCGCCGAGTCAATTCTGTTATGTCATTTTCGTCGGTGGTGGTTGTCGACATTCCAGAACTATTCGGCTTCTTCCGCTTGCCTCCAACTATTCGAGAATTTTGAATGTTTAAAAAAAATGCGATTGTTTTTTTAAGGAAACGACGGGACTCACCACTGCGAATAATCCGGAAATTGGGTTGTCCAAACTCATTTTGGTGATTGAAAGAGTCATTACGGGTACTTGGTATAAGGACTGCGTTTTCAAATCTGAATCTTTTTGTGGGAGGGCCGATGTTCTCTGAAAGGGATTCTTGAAGTGGGTGCTTTCTTCCCATTTAAAAAAAAAAAATTTTGAAATTGCAATCAGAGCTGCGTTCCAGTTAACGCTGTCACCTCTATAAGTCTACACGAATTAGATCTATAGAAATGGATTCGATGCAAGTGAGTGTAATATTTACTGCACAGTTTTTTTTTTAATTTATAAATCCCATTGAACTGGTACGAGTGTTTGGAAATCAAGTTTGATAGCCAAACAACAACAGTTGGATATTATGATACTAAGTAGAGTACGAATTTCATTAGTAATCAACTACAGGGTGAATTTTTTAAAACCGGCGGCTTCGGCATGTCAATATCTTGACTCGCAGTATTAGACCGATTTTGCTTTTGCATAGCATATTTTAAAGTTCACATTCCAACTTCAATAAGTGTAGAACTTTTATTGCACAAATATGCAGTTAAGAAATTTTTGATAGGCAATTCTCGAACAAGGAATGCGAAGTTCAGTGTCTCACCTCAGACATTCCTTTTTAATCCAAAGATAAAAATCTGATATCGGTGTCGTTGATTTTGAGATGTGATTTCAGCATGAGATCGAATTTCAAAATGCCATATCCTCAAAAACAGAGAAAATGGTTTGTTCAAAAATACGCTGAATTTAGAAATTTTCCGGACGTTCATTTTCAATTTAAGCAACAAAACGAGCGACCGGCTCGTTCAACCATAGCACAACTCATTCAAAAATTTGAAAGTTCCGAAAGTGTTCAAAATTTGATAAGAAACCGTCTTCCTAAAGTTGTTAGTCTTCTAGTAATGGAACAGATTTTTAGTGTATATGAGCGCTTAGGCCGATATATTCCGCAAAAAGGAGGTCAAGTTATTTTATAAGATTTGACTTGTTGTTTATTTTTTAAGTTGGAATGTAAGCTTCAAAATATGTTCTGCAAAACCAAAATCGGTCAACTGCGAGTCAAGATATTGACATGTCGAAGCCGCCGGTTTTAAAAAACTCACCCTGTACATGCATACGTGTTGCAAAAAACATGGAATGAGTGCAAATCTATAAATACCAGCTTAAGACAGTGCCAAATCTTGTACGCACTAATCTTTAGAGGTTGAGATGGACCATGGACTAAGATTTCAATTCCAATATTTTCAAATCAGAATCTTCTGTGCTTTGCAAATTAAAAATATAATTTAAAAAAAATTATTTGCTAGTTGTTTTCTTTTAACTAAACATTAATATGCACAATAATCGAAACGGCAATCTAATAACCAGATGAGAGGAATAAAATACGCAATTCTAATTAGTAATGTTGACTACCGCACTTTATTTATTATTTATTTGGTCCGTCAGTGCGACTTTTACAATTCTAGCTTTACTAATTAATCAACGAATATAAAATCATAGTTCAAAACCTTAAACAAAATACTTAATGTTAATAAACATTTTTCTGGTGGAAGAGCATTAATTATTCCCGTAAATGATTGTAAAAAATATCCTTCAAAGCTAAACAATAAAACGTCTTTGCCAGTCATAAAAAATATCACAATTTATATAAAATGGAATAAGTATTTGGAATTCGACAAGATATGTGGAGCGATTTGTAATGTGTCGAATTTAGTGTCAAATGTCAAGCCTTAAAATATTGCAAACTGTCCAAATTCATTTTAAAGTTTCGAATTTTTAAGACCCCACAATATTATTGGTCTCTTGGAGTCGCAATCTTCCCTGTAATCCACAACCATCGTTAAAGGTGTTTGAACGATTATAACAAACTCTTTGAAAATATTATTCAATTGTTGACAAAAGTAAACAATGTAGCTTTCAAATTCACAAAAGTGGATCCTTCTTGGCCTTTTTGGGATCGCAGCTAAAGCCAACAGTTAGGGCAATGCGGCTTCCTTTTGAAACCTTCTCATGGAAGTGCCGGCTCTCCTCCCCAGACGTAAAAGCAATGGCACGACCTACAAGTTCAAGTTCAATGGTTTTATTAAGCGACCAAAATACATAACGTGGTGACCACATTGTTTTCAGTACAAAGTCGCATACGCGAAAGATTTAAATACGTAGAGTTACCTAACCTATAAGTTGATCCGTAGACAAAAAATAGCCATTTGAGCGTTCCATATCTAATTATTAGCAGCAACCAGACAAATATGGTAATTTAACCAATTTCGTATACATAATTAACATCTAGAGCAATCAGATTATATAAGTGGTTTGCAACTATTTTGGAAACGAATTCAATTGGGTCATGTTTACGCATTGTACGAAAAATACACTTAAAAATTTTAATCATCAGGGCTCAAATAGTCACCAAGCTCATCGTATAATAAAACCATCAGTAAAAGTGACCTCTGACCTTTTCTAGGCTCCACAGTCCTGTTATTATTGTCCATATCGATAAATATCAGTCGACCCGAGTTGGACTCCTTGACATAGTCCGAGAGGAACAAGACTGTCGAGTAGTCAAATGATCCGTACAAATCCTATTCAAACACATTTATATCAAATTAGTTAATTATTAATCATTAGTTAATTAGTTGAATTTTAAATACCTTATGAACGGTGGGGTGCCAGTATTCATCAGACCTTCCCTTCCCTTTCCGCTTCGTCAGTCGTGTAAAGTAGGTCGGGGCTGATAAGTACATTGACCAGAAGTCCACTCCAAAGTAGGAGGACACCATCCTCATCAATTTCCCTTTAATGGACCTGAAATTTAATCATTAATTGTAATTAAAGTTAAATTAACTAAATATGACATTTAAAAAATCTTACTGGAATATCAAGGCATCCCCAGAATTGAAAATATGCTTTGTCTTATTCAACTTGTAAACATCCACGGACTTGTCTTCATACTTTAAAGTCCCTGTAGTAAGGTCAAGGACTGCCGTCGAAGTCTCCTTCCCAGCCTCTTTGAACCCTCGACTGATGAGGTCATTGAGGGCAAAGACCTCCTCCGGGGTCACCAGTTCATCCGTTACAACGCGGCCACAATGTTTCGGAACACAAGCTGTAGCAGTAAAAGATCATGTAGTTGACCTTTTGATTAGTGAGGGAGGAGTTAAAAGATTGATGAGGCTTACAGGGAAACTTGGCGACTTCGGTTTCGAATTCTGGGGAGCACTTGGTCTTCATCCCCCGAAATCGAATGTCCTCGTCAAACTTTGCAAAAGACGTTTCATTCTTCTTCCCAGACTGGTACCAAACGACGGTCATGAGTCCCAGGATGAGGGCCGTCCGGGACCAAAGTCTGTGCTGGGACACCTTGGGCATGGGGCCGAATTTCGGTGGTGGCGGAGGAGGCTCTCTGTTTGCAATTATAGGTTGAAAGTGTTTAAGCATTTCTATTATATTTAAGGATTATTTAATAAATGATTTAGTTACTCTGAGTCGTCATCTTTTTTAGTGTCCTTTGGCTTTGGAAGCTTTTCGGAAGGTGTGTCTTCTTTGGCTATTAAGGATTCTTGGGATTTCTTGGATTTGGACGCTTTTCCACGTTTCTTAAGATCAGATGACATTTTGATTTATTTTTTCGTATTTAAGTACTTTAATTATCTTATTTTATTCATCTGTAATAAAAATAATAATAATATATATCTTGAAAACAATTTGTTATTGGATCGTTTAATGAAAAAGTTGTGTGGTGAGATTGAGAGGCTTTGCATATCCCACCCTGTCAAATTAGCCGAGAAGACTAGCCCAATCCTCGATCATCAAAAGGTTAGATTCGGTTCGGCTGCTTTTCATTCGGGTTGGGATTCCACCTTTTGTTCAAACTTTTACTTTTAGCATGAGAGACAAGGGTTTCCTTTTTATTTATCAAAAATAGATAAACTTGTAATACAAATGAGGAAACCAATTTTTTTTAAGTGTTTCGGCTTTACAAATACCGAATCGAATAAATTTCTATAAAAAAAATATCCTCAGAGTTTTATCTCAAAATCGTACGAATTAGATAAATCTTGGGCTGCGTTACTTAGACGTTCTATAAATTAAAGGACCCACTATAGTATGGTCATTAATTGTTAATGTTACTATAAATAGGAAGTTTATTAACTATTGTTAATTGTTATTAAATTGATCTTAAATGGTAAGAAAGTAATATTAAAATACTAGTACAACTTATTTAGCACTAAAAATTACAATAAGAGGTTGAAGTTATTTAATGTCAATTTAATAAGCCAAGCCAGATATGTTTGACATCAAGTATTAGAATTTTAGAGTTTAACAGATGGACTATTTCGAACTGGAAAAACATTCAGTGTTTTAAAGCACGTAGAACTGATCCTAATCTCTAATAATTTTTTTATGAGGGGAACCCGGTCCAAAAGTATAACAGATCTTAACAAATTCCAAGCTTAAATTATTTCCACGACTCATCAAAAATGATCCTCCCATCCTGTCCGAATTCTATGAAAATGTCAAGCCCACATATCAGTCATACTAAAGATAAGATCATTAGCCTACTTGCCAGTACTTGCCCCTGCCTCAGTTTTTTTAGAAAAACTGGCATTATTGAAAGGGGCATTATGAGGGATTCACAAAGAACATGAGATTAATAACTTGACAACAAAGACGACATCTCCCTCGTCTTTAAAAGCATTTCCATTCTCCCTAATTGTTCTCTGAATCTCTTAAAACTGTCAAGTGCAACAACAAAGCTTCGTTATAAACGAAGGGACAAACGATCCTCAAGTGCCCAAAATCCTCGAGTCTCTTAAATTAGAAGTTATCAAGAAGAACGGGTGAACGTTCGGAGGTATTATCCGGGTATTTCAACTTCCCATTTAAGACATCCTTATGCTTTCATCGTGATGCATAAATTATTCGCACACGTCAATAATCCCGTCTTCTTCACGTGTCCCCTGAAGCCACTTAAAGACTCCAGCTCTAAATTAGAGAACATTGTGTATTTCTTTTAAATACAAGTCATACCTCTTCCTCTTTCTCGTCGACCGATTCTCGATACTGAAACTAAAAGGTCAAATGTCACCTTGGTACATACTAGTGTGGGTCAGGGTCTCGTGAATAGTCTGTAATTATGCAAGTGATATTAGGTTTTTAATCGGGCTCAGTTTGTCCTTCTTCCTTTGGGCTGGGGTTAATTTGACAATATGCTCTCTATTAGTAATTCTTACACGAGTAAGCATAAATCAGTCAAAATTGGACGAATTATCCATAGGGAACTAAATTCTTAAGCTCATCATCCATAATAACCCGATGATGGAAATTGGAACATTACGAAGAAAAAAATCGGCAGAGTTGACTGCGGAAATTGGCCACACGCGATGGTCGTAACAAAAGTGGGGGAAGGTATATTATTGTAACAAGATGATTCATAAACAGAGACTTGATATATAATATCTAATGCCAATCTATATTCAATGTCCCCATCACGAGACAAATTCATTTTGATACATTACATCCCTTGGAAAAAAACCCAAAGACTATCTACTCTTGAATAAATTGACATGAACACATGGCCTAGGACTTATCAGGAAGACAGTGACAGCCACAGCGGCTCGGAAGGGGGGAGATAATCAATGGCGTATTTTATCATTCAATCAACCCATAGGAATGCGTGGGCAGAGGTATAGCATCTGGGTTTTAAATTATGTCATTGAAACCGGACCTGAACCGTCCAGGGCAGTGGTCTGTTGGTCTATCGGCCAAAGTCCAGCAAAGACCAGTGTGGGCAGTTTCTTGAAGTGTCTGGGAAAGTAATTAAAGTCGAAAAAAGGTTTACCAAGGCAAGGAATGAATTTTCCAAGATCGATTAGTCCTCGGAATAGGTTGAGATATAGGCCAACCCCTTGTCTTCCTGTCATATGAGAAATAGTACTTTGGAAATCTCATTTATAATTGAGACGAAGATCCACCTGGGATTAGAGTTACCTCACACAGCCCACACGTTACAGTAATGGCTAAAGTAGTTGGGAGAGAGGGACTTGTCAAATGTCACATGTATTTTATGGACACTTATGGAAATATAAGAGTTGTCCTTGTTATTGAAATCCCCTCTTGGGATGTCTCTCCGTTTGATAAATATTTGAAGAATATAAAAAAAACTCTCCTAAACCAGATTGGGTACATTCGGCTTTGAAAACGGCAAGAGAATTAGATTGAAAAGTTTTGGGAGTATTGAGCTGGAAATTTAATCGACTCGTATGGAATTTGGGAGTTTCGGAGGGTTGATTGCAGATTTAATTCAAGGTCCATTTTACAAGTTTTGGAGCCCGTGGGTTCTTCTAATAACTGACAACCCTTAAAGGATATTCTTCTTGTAACTCAACGTGCCTGCCTTTACAAATCTTAAACAAACTAGTCGATACATCGCAATCATCATTAAAGCAAGGGGATTAAATTTCCTAAAATATTAAAATGTAATTGGGTCCTAGGTAACTGAAACTAAGTGCAGCAATTAAGCGGTTTTAGTTCGGTCCTACCCAGTCCTCCCTATTGGACCAGTAAGAACTGTCTCGACCCTCTTATCAAGTTCATTATGATAATGAAGCTACATAACTTTTCAATTCCACATCCAAATCCTTGGGATCAAAGTGCCATTAGGGGGACATGGGATGGATTCCTTTGACGGCCACCACCACCACCGAGTCAGAAAAACTTAAATAAACACATATTGATGGAACCGAAATGACAGGGAAACCTTCTGGCTGAATAATTCATTTGACATAGAAAGTTATAGGAGAAACTATCCACCTTAACTATCTTCTCCGCATATAACCACCACCACCACCGCCGCCGATACCACCACTGCAACTAAATCCAATATCCCCCCGATTACATATCCCGATATCCGAAACACGGGCATTTCCTCTGTCTCTCTTGGGAGGAGGACCCTCACACTTTTACCATTTACACCGATTCCATCCAATTCACCCAGAATTCGATTATCAAATGGACTTTTCTATTATTGGTACACGGGAGCCGGGGAGACACGGAGCACTGGTGGATCCACTTACTCCGAGTACAGAGTCCCCGAATATTTACTCTACCAAACCAACCAACTACCCGCACTTGTACCAATTAATCCAACCTTAATCGGGGTTAGGTAAATTACCAATTCATATAAGTCAGGGAGCTGTACCTTTTAATAACCTTAATTCAGATACACCCTTCCCCAAGACTGGGGGTCGAGGAAGAGGGCCACGGTCACTGTACGGAATCCCATTTCCATGCATAACCCCCCGCACACTTTTCTCAAGTGAGGAGTATCGACTAGGAGTGTGTTGGGATCAATTCACTCTTTGGACCCAAGCGGACTGGTCGAAGGACTTAAGTCCACTGTCGATGAGTTTTCTAAGCGTTTGTGTCATATCGAGAATAACTCAACTAGGAAACGTGGTCAAGTAATACACCAAGTACAGAACAGAGGTCATCAATATCATCAGCTGTACTCCACCTCCAAGTTGTGACTCCGACCTCCGACTCGTGTGTCTTGAATCATTTGTGCAAAAGCTCACAAGGAAATCGCAAGTATTTTGAGGGGATTTTTCTAAACGATCATTTCCGGAACATTTTGGCCAGATTGAAGTGATCAACCTCATTTAGAAACGGCAGGAGTAGGAGAGGAAACATAAAGGAAGCCCAATTGTCCCATAAATGTCTCCCCTCGTCCTAATACCCATCTATAAAAGAGAGAGTACGGCCCTAGCATTTGGAATCCGTCTTATGAATGTGTAAATAAATAATTGAGAAATGTCAGCCAGTATATAAGCGAATGCAAATCCACTTGGGCTTAACAGTCCACACACACTATACAAGAGCCCATCACTCTCAGAGCTATTCCCAACTCCTGGAATTAGAAAGCTTAGGGACTCATAAGAGACTTGGAGGTGACGGCTGCGGTGCAAGCGATTGTCAATTCAATATCGAATCGGACTCGGCCCGAGGTGGTCCCACCCTTTTCTGATTCCTCCCTAGAGCTACCAACAAAGTGGCTTGACTCGGTTGTCCAATTGAGTACAGAGCTTTTGAACTACCTCGTCCTCCATATTTATTAAAGCGGTTGGAGCTCCGAGGACCGTTCATTCCTGGGTGGCTTATCAATTTACCAATTTTATATGTAATATAATGTCCCTTAATCTAATTTAATTACGGGGGACCCTCCTCTCTGTTTGAGAGCCCATGCAAATTAGTGTTTACATATTTTATGAGACGATAATGGCATTTTTTATAGCCGAGTGCGTGGTGGGTTGGGTTTACAATGTGAAATGAAAACGTAACAGCAGGCTCAAGTGGTTGAATTGAAAAGGGCATAAATATTAGAAGAGAGGCAAGTCCCAAGGGTTTTTACCAAGGGATTGGACAAGTTTGTTAAGGGTCGATAAGTGGTGTTTGAGAAATTCGATAAGTTCAATAGGTCACCCGACTACATGATGTACCACTTCCGGTCGATGAGAGGTGGGACCTACACCCCGGACGCTAGTACTGGACTTCCGTGGAGTCAGCGGCCCCCTGTTCTTCCCCGATTTACTTGTGGTCTTGCGCCTCAGACTTTGGTCAAATTTTTCGCTGCTGTGGATATCGTGAGTTTCGAATTTTTTTGGGTGTTTAGCTTCTAACGTTTAATTATAATTAAAGGGCATGTATTTAATTTAATTTGGTATTTTAATTGTTTTGTTTATCCTGGGATTGAAGTGGGTTATAGTCCGTATCCCTTTCTTGCATCATATTGTCAACATCCGGACTTGGACGAGCCTAATATTAATTATTCAAAGGATTTGCCCTTTCATAACCAAAGTTAATTATTATACTTACACGCAATCCCCCGTTAATTTAAGAAAGGCTTCCATGAGCTCACCAAAATGCCAAAATCATACCGACACAATCACATGAATAATTTCAGAAGCATCGACTATTTATAGCTCTAGCCGTATAGGTTATTGGGATAGGTAATAATTACACTGAATCCCCCATAATGGTTTTTGATATTGGTGGTGAGTTAGTCCGAGCTGCCTTATGTGCCAACCTGTTGCCTCGGCCTTCCTCAATTGAGGTTTAGCGTCTTTTCGGCCACATCCATTTCGGCAACACAGCATATCGTCTACATAACAGATAGGGCAACATGCAAATGATCAAATTCAAAGATGTGAACAAGTCAGATAGTCAACTGAGACATTTCGGCTACTTCAACAACCTCCAAAATGTAAATCAGGTTAATTGTAATTTCGAACTCCTCGTGCACAGCCTCAAAAATTGATGGATTGATTTTATTCTTCTATTTTTAGCCCGACTCTAAGGGCTCAATAGAGGTTTAGCGTCTTTTCGGCCACATCCATTTCGGCAACACAGCATATCGTATTAAAATCGTATATTTTTGAATTAAGTAAAAATTATTTTTAATTGATTAGATATTAGAATAGGAATTTTTTAGGCTAGGTCAGGACAGGGTTAAATCAATGGTATTTGACAGGACGACAGGACGAAAGGGCTGGGTCAGGACAGGGCTGAATCAATGGTATTTGACCGGGCGAAAGGGCTGAATCAAATCACCTAATGACTTTGTACAAAAAATTTAAATTTATCAAATATCTGTGCTGAGGATGTGTCCTGGTTGATGAAGTGTCCGAAAGCACTGGGTTTGACAATGTTGGCTGTGGATCATATGGATGTGGCCAAACTGTCTTTGTGGACCATTTGGATGGTTGATAAAAAAAGTTGACGAAAACACTGGGTACCCTCAATGGACATGGACGGTTGTTGCAGATCCAAGTCATTAGTCTTAAATTGACTTGTAGGGGATTTCGTGCCACTGATATGTACTCAAAAAGTGTGAATTTCTAAATATCAATTTTATTTTATTTTATGTAAATCAAGACGACCATAATTTAATTATTCGTTGCTAATTATTACTAGAAATAATTAGTAGGTGACTCTTCGATTATCGACGGTTTTGTGTAGGGAATAAATTACTTAGATAATTTAAGTACGCACATTCCTAACATATAAAAAGAAAATAATGAGAGTGGATTGGAGATTGGCCCAAGAGGGACTTTGTGTTTTGTGATAACCTCCTAATATTGACCTTTATTACCTTTTGGATTTGTAGGTGAAAAACATACTAGGAGCCCTTGTCTTTGTCTACTTGTACATCAAGCTGAGGAATGCGGATATGGAAGAGTGGCTGGACTACTATTCAAATAATATCGACATGAAAGACTTTCTTCAACTACCCGGTACTTTTTCATTTGACTTTAAATGTAGTTCATTGTTAGTGAAATTCCTCTGCAGAGATCTGTAATAATGAGATGAGTGTAATCGTGTTTGTGAATGCTTTAGACTGGCAGCAAAAAGGGTCAATTCTGTTGATGGCAATCCTCTTCCTTGTCGCCTTAATCTTCTCCATCATCTTGTACACTGGAGCTAAGACGGTATTAGCCGTTATAATTCCATGCTTTAGTTTTAAATACTAAGCGTGAGATTAAAATTAATTAAGTATCATTACTAGGGCATCTGTAAATACATTTGGTATTTGAGATGAGGAATTACAAATTCTCAAAAGTCTAAACTAAAGTGTTAAAAAAAGTAATTAATTAACCCATGCATTTGGGCTTTTAAGCAAAGACGATTTTAACTTGCAATCATATTAGGGAGGTTGAGATGCAGTGCCTTTCTCATTGGTACAGCCCAACAATCAGAAGCCAAAAATCCCTGCATCTCAACCTCCCTATTAACGAGTTACAAAATATCGTTTCAAAAACACTCAATTATTTTTGATTCAAGTTTAGCTTCGTTTATGCTGTGAAAATGAACGGTTTGGGATTTAATTTTGAAATGAGCTTTGACCCTTACAACCTTTAATTGTCTAGGCCAACTACTCCCGACTCAGAGTTTGGTTCCTGTTCCAACTCATTGGATTGATAGCCTTCAGCGGAGTTCACATTTGGATGTTTATTCACGGGTGGCTGATGCCCGACCGACCGAGGAAGTTGACGGGGTCCTTGTTCCTCATTTTCTTTCTTAATTACTTGTGGGCTGGATACTCCATGTACGTCACGTACCTCTTGATGAAGGACATCACCTTTTATATCGCCGTGAATAATAGTGCCCGGAGTGGGAATGGAAATGCCCGCTATCACACACAGAGTTGAGATCCCGGGTAGCCAACTCGGATCAATCAGGACTAGGATTCCCTACTGGTCAATTTTGAATGGGAATTTTGCAATGTTTAAAATTTAAATTAGTGCACGTAAAATTTCGAATTAGATTTTGAGTGTCCAGAAGTTTGGTTACAAATGGGTAGTATGTGACCCTGCAGCTTAGGGTTTTAGCGTTTGGGTAGTTTTTGACCCAAGGACGGAAAAGGAATCTGTTTTGACACTTGAACTATGGATTTTTTTTATTTACTTTACAAATGTCGAGGGATATTTAAAGTACTTTTTAAATTGATGTTATCTTAGCGAAAAAAGTGATAACCTATAATACTTTATGATGGATGAGTATTAGTTTGATGAACGAAAGTTGTCAGTAGTTATCAGTAGCCCATAATTTTCAACTCACTTTTTAAGAACATGTTTCTCAGACTTTAAAAGCTTGAACTGTCGAATCCTCCAGTTTATAATAGTTAGTTGGTTAGTACAATATGAAAAGTTCTTATCTGCATATACTTAATCAATTGCATGCTATTAAACCCGTCACAACTTTGGGTTCCCTGGAGCCGGGTAATATTTATAATTTCTAAGCTCCACCCCCACCGGACCCAGCGTGTTAAAAATATGTACTATGTACTATACGTAACTACGAATATTTAATAGCTTTGGTGTCTCCGGTACCAATCTTCCCGAAACTTCCAGCACTATAAGATTGTTTTGCATGTATGTAGTATGAATACAGCAGCTCCTAATGTAGACGAAGTAACTATTCAAAATGTCGACTCTACTCACATGTATCCGCAATTACTAAAAATATGAATGTTAACATAAAAATGATCTTATCAAAACTATAAAAAAATTACGAGGGGTCTCGGAACACCGGGGTATGAGGGACATGAAACATGTATGAGATACCCGTAACAATATGGTCGGGTTGAAATCCAAGTTAAATCGAAGTTGAACACTTTTCTTCGGTTTTTTTAACGAAAAACACTTACGAATAGGCTATGAAGACCATCTCCTACCCGGCTAAGCCAAATCCCATGTATTTGATCAAAGCAACAGTATTTGGTTTAAAAAAAAAATTTCAATAAATAAATAAAATCATCATCTAAGGTCATCCTTCATTTTTTCAGCTATCCAGCTCATGAACTTATACACCCGGGTAAATACGGCATAATTCTCACATAATTTCCTTGCCCGGGCATAACTTACAATACCCTAGTACAATTTTCAAAAAACCAATCAAGATTCTATATATATTTCATGAAAGAAAACCAGGGGGTTATTAGGGAAATGACATACCTGGATAGTGTACCGCCTTCTGAGACCAAAATTCGGAGAGGATATCATCCCACCCCCTGAATCCCCTCCACAGATAAACTCTTCTAGTATTTCAATTAAAAATTCCAACATTGTAATTACATTCAAACAGTTTGTGTTAATAAAGGATTATTTTAAATACCCGGCATCCCTGCACAATACTCCTTGTCACTGGGTATCCGGTCGATAGTCCTTGAGCATTCTATCGTCGGGAGGACGTGGAGTTTTTTGGACTTGAGTTGAGTCGACAGTCCTATCCCATTTCGGGATATTTCAGGTCGTGAACCGATGACCTGCGTTTTAATTCATTCCTTTAAATTCCAGTAGATTTAAAACGTTCTAATTATTCAAATTATAAGTCACCTCTCCAGGTCGTCCATTTGAAATGAAGAGATGAGCATCGTCATTATTCTCAGGGAGGCAGGCTGGGAGGACTAGATTTGAAAAGTGGGCAGGTCGGCTGAGACTTATGATGGCAATGTCCCCTTCGAATTTCTCGTAGTTGAACGAATCGGAAATGTCTAACTTGTCAACCTAATTATTAGTATTTGTAAGTTCATTTTAATATATATCTTTATTAGATATGGAAGATATATATGCCAAAAATTACCGAAAAAATCTGACTACTCGAATCTTGTCTGTTACTGTAAAAGTTACTGCTGATCCCTCCCAGAATCACTGTAAAGTCCTTGGGGTCCCTTGCAAAGCCACTACCATTTGTAAAGCAGTGGGCTGCGGTCAAGACCTTTGATGGGCTTATAAGATGGAATATTTAAATAGTAACGAGTTCCCATTCAATTGATCGTGTATTAAAATTAGAAATATTTTTTCAAATCAAACCTTATCAATGACCCTCCACAAATATAAACTTGGTAGTACTGATCCCCATAGGCCCTGATGACCCTATTACTAGTCCCACCCGAAGACCCACTCTGCTTCCTCTCACCAAACAACACTTGAGAATTGATCTTTGCATTGTCTTCCGAGTGTTTTCCTTTTGAAACTATGTCCACTTCTGAGATATCCAGTCGATAGTAAATCAAGGCATGCCACGGCCAGATCTGCCTTGTTGTTATCCTGTCGTTGACAATCAACGTCTTTCTCAAAGGCTGAGCTTTCCCACATTCTGTACAAGAAAATGAAACATTTTAAATCGGAGAACTGCCAGAAAACAATTAAAAGTCAGGGGAAAATCAATTACGCTCCTCAATTAAGAAATCTTTGATAATTACTAAAGCAATTAGCTAAAATGATGTGTAATGAGCATTAAAATAAAATCTAATAAAATAATGACTCACCATACTCACATTTAAGATTGTTAAAATGCTCCGTCCTCGTCCACCTTCCGGACTCATCACATCTCATAAGCTTGAGGGGACTAGAGGCGGAAATCTGCTTGAAATAATTTTGGCAACTATAAAAGGCCACAGTCTCAAAGGGTACGGAACTAGAGCAGTTGTACGTCTTGACACCCCTCGTCGTCTTGACGCAGTCTATGGAGATCCCCTTTGAAAACACAATTAAAAATTATCAATTAAGACAGGTCATTAATTTTATTACCAATTTTATTATCAGTTCAAGTTGAAATAAAAACGCCTGTGACTCGAAATCCGTCACCACACAATGCCCCATCCCCAAGTTCGATACCTGGTCACGTTTCCCAAAAAAAAACGTGACTAGTTGACCTCAACTCACCCATTTCGGAGGTATGCCAGGACACTGAGGAGAAGACTCTCTGCCCCCACTGGTCTCCAAGCTGTCCCCAATACTAAAACCGAGTAGTAGGAGAAAAATCCATAGGTTTACGAGGGGCAGCGTTCCTACTGAAATATACGACTCACTAATAATTAGTGTGAGGAAGCCCTTCATGATAATGTTTTTTTTCTCGCAGTTGCAGTAACCCTTCAGGCGCGAGAAGTGGTTGGCAATAATCTAATGTTGAGGACGATGAGGTCTTAACCTGCATTTCTCTTATGCTAATTACCCCCTCTTATAAATATTAATACAAATAAAAAACATTGATCCATATAGCCAATGTGATATGATGATGCATAGGTGTATAGGATTCATCCTTGTTGCCCTTCCTTTGCCTTGTGAATCGCGATGAAGATTATATGATGATGAAAGGATTTTAATTGTAGTGTGAACTGTGATGGATATATTTATGTATTATTAAGTGGCGCAGTTACTTTATGTGAACGTTCGTGTGTCCCTCCGTCCGTTTGGACGATGACTCCAGATCATGTCTATTTTTCAGATTTTGTTGTTAGAAATCCGTTTGGGGTCTCGGGGGCCAAGTTCGAAGATGGGTAAATTAGGATTGGCCCTTGAGGGTCTAATGTCCTAGGTTATTCCGTTTTAAAGGGAGTGGAGACAGTCAAAAGAGCTTTTTCTGTGTATTGTTAAAGAAGGGGCGGAAAGGCGGATTTCACAGTAAAGTTGTCGACTATTCGAAACTCAAATGGACTATTAAAAAATTGAAGTGACTTGTCTTATTTGCGTTACTTGGACATATCCGTTTGAACGGTTTATTTATATCCTGAGAAGATGTGTTGATTTAATTTTTTTTACTATTCCATTTACTTGTAACATATCCTCTCCTGCTAACTTCCGTAAAGTTAAGAACCCAACAGGGCAAATTATATATTTCCTCACAACTAGTCTGGTGATTCCCAGACTGAATCTTGTGTAGAATTTATAAGTTACAAGTAAGAAAAGGTGAGGGAAAAAGGATACGTTTTTTAGCAACTTTATCCTTGCCCTTGTCTCTTGTTGTTTTATGGGAAAAAACTGAATTAACAATAATACCAGAAAGTTAACTCTGTTAATAGTTAACACTGTTCATTCATGAAGATGATTAGAATACCAAGTGTCTTGCTTTAAAATCTTGTGTAAGTTATAAGGAATTAATTGAGGAAACTGCCTTGGGCCAAGTCCAATCTCAATATCCTTCAGTAGTTAATTTTTAGTTACAAAATGGTTAAAGATTATTGTATCACTCAACTAGTATAGCTTCAGGCCACTCGGTAATCAAAAGCCATTCAACTTGAACTTGAATGCATCACAAAATTAGCTATCAAAATGTTTTTGCTGTTGATATTCCTCCATAACACAAATAAGAGAAACTGGATTTAGAGTTTTAATCTAGGGTTGAGTTATCTTGTTGGGACTCTATTATTAGAATTACTCTACAATAAAGAGTAACACAATCCAGCCCAACTTGTCCAATTCACGTTCCAGGATCTAGTTTTTCCCCACCTAACCTTCAATGCAATGTCAAAGATTATGAAAGGTATAGTTTTTAAAAGCATTTAAAAGCTCAGCATGTGACCTGCCTCACTACTCTCATCTTCTTGCACTCCTAAAACCATAACCTATGAATTACGAATACCAACTGACACTTTGATATAAAACGCAAAAACCAAAATCTTCAGAAAAAACAAATTGATGACTTGGACAGGCCAAGTTACAAACCTCGTATCGACTTGTACGTATGAATCCTTGTGAGTTTAGTTTTTTTTTAAATCAGCTTAGTCTATAAACCCAGTATGGATTTAATATTTTATATCTCCTTGTCAAAAGCCAATATGTTTCTTGAGACAGAATTTTTCGTTGAGGTACATTTGAAGGGCAAGTGCGTCTTCCCATTGCATTGTTGTTAATTAAAAATATGATATAATTTCATACATGCTTTATCAGAATGAACTTCAAGATTTAAAAAAAATGTATTGCGATTTATGTATCATTTTAAAATTACCCGTGTAATAAAAACCAACGAAATTCTAAAGATTCATCGGATAGTGGAATTTTTTTGACGTACCATAATCCAGAGATGTGCAATTGTGTAATACACAAAGTTACTTCAAAGTCACTGGACCATTCAGCAATAATATTATGATGTGTTCCAGGTGATGATTTCCAGTCTTAATCGTCCGTGGAAAGTTCTATTACTTTTTAAGTACATATCCTAATTACATAATCAAATAACCCGAGGGGGTACTGCTTCTACCAAAATCCACGCCCATGATTTTCGAACAGTTCTTAATCTTACTTATAGCTCCCCTAGCACGTTTTAATGATCTACCTATAGCTTTTTCAAAGGCCGTATTGATTTTCCATTAACCTGCCTGAAATGTACTTGCCTTTAACATCGATTTCGAAAGAAAAAATCTCCCCAGCTCCAGACAATGCTTAAGAATCCAAGATTCAAAAAAATATATCCAAACTGACAGAGGGACAATACTTGTCAATAAAAGGCCTTGGCAGTGGTGGATGGAGCACATGGAGATCTGATATCAATTAGTTTTAAGCTTTTTTTATATATCCCCTTGGCTTATGTCATAGAAGCGTGTGTTAGCTAGTCGTATCCTTATGATTATTATTTATTACCACAGCTCACACCTCTGCTTAAAACCTTATGGACCTTTGTTCAATATAATATTACAGTTTGGTACTGTATCAATAACCACGCGAAGCTCACTAGGCCAAACGCTAGACTCTCGGAAAAAATCCCGACTGGATTCCTAAAACCTATTTGTCCATGTTAAATCGTGAAAGAGGATTCTTTTCATGAGATTGACGGTGGTGTATTTTATTATCCAAGTGATGATGATAATACTGGTGTTGGTGGTGGTGGCTTGATCTTATATCATAGGATTTGCAAGAAAAAACGTTTGATTCTTTTGTATTTTGAGATGATACTAGACTTTATGGGCCCTGGGGGGCTATTTTACAGTCTTTCATAAGAGTTTGATGTATTAAGCTATGGGTGGGGTCAATCGGGCCCAAGGAGTATAAATAAGAGCTGGAAGTGTTGGGTTGGGTATCAAAGCTTATTTCACCAGTTTGAAATCACTTTCCTCACACAAAGTTATTAGCCGCACGCTAACCCAAAACTCCTTCAAAATGCAATACTTTGTAAGTCCACAATTGACAATAAAAATTTTGAAAATCCAATATTAAAAACTTAATTTTCCTAATTTTAAATTTTTTAGTTCGCAATCCTCCTCTTGGCCGCTGTCATTGCCGTCAGCTCTGCCCAATACATCTACTCCGGAGGGTACGCTGCTTATCCAGCCTACAGTGGAGCAGTCTATGGAGGATATGCTGGATACCCAGCCTACTCTGGATTGGCCTACTACAAGAAATAGGTTTCCGAACACTAATACACAATCCAACATGGCTTATCTGACCACAACCGTCCATCACAATGATAAGAGATGATATCCAAGACACTTTAGAACACCTTCACGCCAAAAGCTTGTCTCTCTAATTGGATTATTCCATGGTTTATTTTTGCTCAAAATTCCACCTTACTTCCATAAACTGTCCATCCAACCTTTTTCAATCCAAATGGTTTTCTGAATCGAAATAAATCATTCGCATTTAAAAAATATATTCAATTCCTCGTATTTATTTGTCGAAGCCGTCATAGCGGGCATCGCTTAGAATATATGTTCCTAAAATTAGAATATATGTTCATAAAAACAGCCATTGGGCCGATCATATCAGGCATCTTCATGACACGGGGCATTTGAAATCATATATGCATGAAGTACCCGGGTGATGATTACAAGAGGAATATTTGATACTTGACCATAAATTATTATTCAAGCTATTAGGAAGATGATGCTCATTGCAGATCTCAGGCATGTATTATCTTTTTATGTTAGTAAAACTTAATTATTCAAACTCAAAAAATTAATTAATACTTATTTTTAATTAATCCAGCATTGAAAATCTAGTTGATAGTCATAGTGAAATGAAAATCAATACAAAAAAACAGCTCTGTGTTTTTCAGAACATTGAAAATTGTATGTGACTCTGTCATGCCAGTTTGACACACGCGACGGCTAATTAATAACCCCATCATAATTATAATCAATTTAGGTTCTGTACGACATGCTTTCCAGACACCTTTTGATCCCAAACTAGCTAGATGTTCAATTAACGCTCTACCATACAAGTCTACAAAGTTCTGGCTATATTACCAGCAGGGCAGATGCATACAATCCCACATTTTATGCCATTCTCGGATCATACAAAAGAAAATGCAACGCCAAAACTTTGAAGTCATAAAAACTTAAGGAGGATGCGACTTAACCTACAAAACTCACAATAACAATTCATAAATGCGTTGGGGAAAAAAAACTAAATCTAATCTTGAGCATCTATATCATTATTATGCAAGTCAGCCGTCAGGATGTAGCTAATGTTGATTGGCTAGATTGATATGTCAATAAATAAAATGATAACATCAGCATCATCTCCTTCATTCTCAGTGGCTTAGTGCACGCAAACAACAGCACAATCTTTAACTTACATAATGAAGTGGATTATTTTTAGCAAAAAAAAAGCCCACACTATGAAACCCCATAGTCCATACCATAGTTGAGCCCTCCAAAAGCTCAAGTACCAAAAAGCCATAAACTCATATCACGAAACACTGGAGAGAAAAAAAGTTTAAAAAAATCTGTAACTCTAAACCAAAGGTGTGGTCACTTTGAGACTTCCAATTTAAAACAGAGTGGAATAGTTTCCATATAAATAGACGAGCTGATAAGTTGGAGAGTATCAAATCATCTTCAACCTCATAACAACCAAAGTCAACTCATCTCCAAAAACTCAAAACTCCTTCAAAATGCAATACTTTGTAAGTAGCACACTATCAAATACATTTCTCAACACCATTTTTTGAAAATCAAATTTCAAAAACTTCATTTTCCTTAATTTTTTGAAAATTTCAGTTCGCAATCCTCCTCTTGGCCGCTGTCATCGCTGTCAGCTCAGCCCAATACTACTCTGCTGGATATGCTGGATACCCAGCCTACACCGGTGGGGCCGTCTACTCTGGAGGATATGCTGGATACCCAGCTTATTCTGGATACGGAGGATTGGCTTACTACAAGAAATAGATTTGACCATCGACCCTTGACCTTATCTTTGGCCTTTTTTCAACCCATCCGGAATTACACTTATTACTCAAATCACGGCAGTAAAAAAATTTGATATGAAAGTGTCTAGTTTTAAAATAAGTGCTTTGTAGATCTGAAGGATGCTTTAGGGCACCAGTTTTGATTTCGAAACTTTTTGAAAATGAAATGCTTTTCGTACCTATATTTTTGTCTCCTTTGTCTTCTTTCAAACATAATTCAGGCTAATTGGCTCAGGAAAAAACCATAAGCTAGTACATAACAAAGAGACTCTAAAAGATCAAGGTTATGGAAATGGTTTGAGCTTCATTCTATAAAAATTTATGGTAGTATTTATCCATAAAGTTTCAATCCATAAAAAACTGGTCATTACCAGTAAGTAAAAATCCTCGGGCGAGCTCAATTAAATTCCAAACGTTTCATTGTAACAACGGCCTACTGAATGAAGTGCGTTAACTCCTTTGAACCTAATTGTTTTTTCCAACAATTAACTGAATGGAACCCACAAACTTAATTGTAGTTTAATTATTTTCGAACATTCTTTTACATTCTTCAAGAACGGAGGGCTTAGTTTTAGAAATCATACAAGAACAACTTAATTGGCTTATCTTTGTTAGTCAATCCATATTTAAAATTTATGATCCAATTCCATTCAAGTTTTTCGAAAATTATTTTTCCAACGTGGTTTTTATTTTATGTTTTATGACGCATTGTTCAACATCAATTAAAATGTGATGCCCCTTTGATGAAGGGATATGCATGTGGTACTGAAATCGAAATCGAAACTCCGAAGCCAGTTTAATGATCACCACCGACTTTCTAATTAACAATGGATAAACTAGAAAATCCCTCCACACACAAGTATAAATAGCTGGTCTAACACTTCAAAAGTGTCAATCATCAACCAATTAGTTCAATTGATTAACTAGTCCATCTCAAGCTCCTTCAAAATGCACAAGCTCGTAAGCACCTTTTCAAATACATTTCATACAATTTTGAAAACTTTTTTATAAGTCGTTTATGAAATTTCAGCTCGCTTTTCTTGTCCTGGTCGGAGCCGCCTCTGCTCAATACCCGGGTGCTGTCTACGGTGGCCCTGGAGCATATGGTAATGCTGGAGGCTATGGAAACCCCGGTTTGGCAACAGGTCCTTATGGCGGCGGGGCTGCTGGAGCCTACGGGGGTGCAGGATTAGCCGGAGGTGCTGGTGGGTATGGAAATCCCGGAGTTAACCCTGGATTAGCAGCAGCTGCTGGGGGCTATGGAAATTCTGGGGCATACGGAGGGGGAGGATTAGCCGGAGCTGCTGGGGGGTATGGAAATCCCGGAGTTAACCCTGGATTAGCAGCAGCTGCTGGGGGCTATGGAAATCCCGGAGTTAATCCCGGATACGCAGGGGCTGCTGGAGCCTATGGAAATCGCGGTGCATATGGAGGAGCAGGATTAGCAGCAGCCGCTGGGGGCTATGGAAATGCCGGGTCATACGGCGGGTCAGGATCCACTGTGAGCTATGGAAGTTCCGGGGCATACGGGGGGGCAGGAGCCGCTGGGTATGGAAATGCTGGGGGATACAGTGGGGCAGGAGCAGCTGGGAGCTATGGAAATTCTGTGGCCTACGGAGGTGCAGGAGCTGCTGGGGGCTATGGGAATTCCGGGGCATACGGAGCTTACCCTGGATTAGCAGGGGCTTCCGGGGCATATGGAAATCCCGGTTATGGAAGGAAGTAAATTTAGGACGAATGACCTTTGCTGACCGCCAAATTATTTAAACTACAGTTTGTAGTATGTTGTAAAGTCAAGTTTTTTAAATTGCCTGATGCCTATATACATTGTCATGAGTACTTTGATAAGTCGGGATATTTTAAAAATCACTTGAGAATAAAACGTGTTACATATAATAATATTATTTCGAACTAATTTAATTATTCATTATTCATATTACTAAGCCACATTAATTTCATTTTCAAAATCTTAGAATTGAAGAAATTAGAACTTGTTTTAAAGTTTTGCCCACCTTCTCAGTGATTCATCATGGAGGTAACGGCACAAGAAAATTGTCTTAATTCTTATAACATGCTGCCGAAATCATAAAATAATCGCAGCCAAAAAAAAGGACGAGTTGGCTAAAAGTAATAAGATTTCGATTTAATTTCCCATGCCACGCTTTCAAATAGACGATGCTCATATTTTTGTGAATCCGGGATCACCCAAAAAACTGCACAGATTTCCAATATAATAAAAAGTACATCAATAAAAATGTACCTAAAAAATGCAAATCACGACGTAGTTTACATTAGTCCCAAGTCCCAACCCACTCCTGATTACCTCAACTAACGAAGACTCTCATACAATCTCGTGTGTCTTGATTCTTGATACACAAATATAACAAAAGAAGCTCAACTTACATAATGAATCCACATTGAGTTCTGTAGGACAAAAAAAATCTCCATCACCATAAATAAACCGGCATGGACAGAGCTTAAAGGAAGTGTATGATTTTTTGGAAAAAATTTAACTGCCAATCCAATCCAGACACCCCAAGTTTATAACAATCATACCAAGCATAAGAATTTGGAATACAAGCCCTCCGTTTTTTTCTTAAATTGTATAGTCAAGGTGTGGTCAGCTTTTGGAGATACACAAATAATCAAACAGAGTGGAATATTTTTCATATAAATAGACGAGCTAATAAGTTGGAGAGTATCAAATCATCTTCAACCTCAAAACAACCAAAGTCAACTCATCTCCAAACACTCAAAACTCCTTCAAAATGCAGACCTTTGTAAGTAGCACACTATCAAATACATCTCTCAAGACCATTTTTTGAAAATCAAATTTCAGAAACGTCATTTTCCTTAATTTTTGAAAATTTCAGTTCGCAATCCTCCTATTGGCCGCTGTCATCGCTGTCAGCTCAGCCCAATACATCTACTCTGGTGGATATGCTGGATACCCAGCCTACAGCGGTGGGGCCGTCTACTCTGGAGGATATGCTGGATACCCAGCTTATTCTGGATACGGAGGATTGGCTTACTACAAGAAATAGATTTGACACTTGACATTTCAAACGGACCTCTTCAGTTTACCCACCCGGCTCTCAAATTTGGTGTGGAAATTGTATTTCCCCTAAAGTTTCCGTTCTGTACATCTGAAGGATACTTTGAAACAGAAGCTATGATTTCTGGCAAATAAATATTTTTCCAAACCAAAATTTTTTCCTCAATTTTTTGAACCTAAAGCACATTTACAATTTCATCAAGTCCGGTTGGACTGCAATTTACCTTTATAGCATCCCTTAAGTCGCCCAATTCCTTGACAACGTCCCCCAAAATTCACAAAAGAGTTTCGACCACTTCCTAAAACGAAATTGCCTCCCATCTCCTCCTCGCCATTTAAAACAAAATCTTCAGGAAATCCACCTTCTGGACCAGTTTTATAAGACTCGGTTATTAAAAATATTTTTCGATAATAATGCCAGTGTGTGCGATTATCTGGAAAGCGATAAAATTTCGACGAGCCTTAAGTCGCTTAAAACAAGCCAAGAGAAATGCATACAGAGAGAGTATGGGACTGGGGCCCATCTATCCCCTTTACCAAAGGCCCTTCCGGTACATTGGGACTAAACTAAAATCCCTAGTCATCAGGATTTGTTGCCCATGTTTAAAAAAGCAGGTCAATACCAAGAAAACGGCATGGGACAAGTTGTGGATGAACGGAACTCTGGAGAATGAGATTTTAAAAGGCTCCCTCGGATTCATAGGTACAAAAATCATGCTCTGAAATATCAATTAAAAACTATTCAAATTGTATTAATTTTCTGCTATAATTTTATTTTCGAAATCGACAAGCTGGTGTAATTTTCACATGTCTCCTTGTGCACTTTTTGACTTCTCAACTAAACTTCAACTCCCAGATAGTTACCGGAGTTTCTATTGTGTTTGGAATTTTTATAACCTTGGGTCTGACTTTTTCTGACACGATTCGATGCCTTTTCATATTGGCCATCCCTCAGATCTTCAATAAGAAAGGAAGGGCTGGGATTCTGGCCTATGCCTTGGTCCTTGCGTTATCAGGCCCTGGGAAGAGTTTCGCCACCAATATGGAAATCCTGACAGAGAGCTTGGTCTGCGGTCAAGTCAGTTACTAAATGAAATGACACGTTGGGGATTTATTTATTGAAATGTTGGGATTTATACGGGCTTTTACAATCAAATTAAGGACATGGTTAAAAATTCGACAAGTGAGCTCGTGGCCTTAGCCAAGGAACCTTTCTCCGTTCTGAAGAACGCGATCAACATAATAATCCAGGCAGTCAAGGATGGACTTGAGAGGATGAATAACGAGCTCAAAGCTGTCCTGGAGACCATCTACGAAATCGGTGAATATCTTTCATACATTAATAAATCCTACACATGTCAGTTTAAATAACGAAAGACGTTAAAATGTAATGAGGAAAGGACCTCGATCATATTTCGTCCACGTCCACGTCACGCTTAACGTCGTTGTCCGGGAGCGGGAGGTTTGTATTGATCTCCAGTAACGGTCCATACTCATTTGAGTCTCCCGAAAATCGGTCGTTGGCGTTGACGTGACGTTGACGTGACGTGAACATGGTACAATAATGGATGCATTAAAATGGCAGTGAACGTCATAAAGACGGCTTACAACATGCTCCGAAGCGTTGTGAACCTTTGTAACAAGACGCTCGGGACTCCGTTTGATCGATGCATCACGTCTTTTGAAACGGCTTCCAAGGACTGTGCTGTTAAGATGGGCTCCACCTTCTCCTGGATGTGCTCCGTCGTCGACTTATTTCAAAACTTTTGCTACTTTGCCAAAGCGGTGGACCTTTTATGTTGGCTCCCCTCCCTTGTGAAGGAGGCTATCTTTGAGCCCTTGAAAGAACGTAAGGACTCATGAGATGGACAGTATGAAAAAAAAACAGGGCAGTGCTGATTATTTTGCATCCAAATAGATTTCAAACTATTTGCCAACGGGTTCAAAAAGTTTTTCGATGTAAGGCTCAACGTGACCTACGAATTTGACCACAAGCTGAATCAAGACAAGAGCTTGAAGGACATTGCTGGAAATATGAAAGCGGAGATCTTGGAACATGTCCAGTGGGTTTTCGACTATTTCGACTGGATGGACTTGGTCGTGTCGTTTTTAATGTTCTTGGTTGTCTGGAAGTAGGTCTTTAACTATTTGATTATAGAAAAAATTATGAAACCGGTCACTTGAAACATTTTCAGAGCCTTTTCCTACCGATACAAGTTCCTGAACACGGAACACTTTGACAACTACTACATAACCAAAGGGATGGTCCGGATGGACTTGGAGAGGAAACGACTAGGCCGAGATTCCGTCTTCCCTTTAAGGTACCGAGAAAGTTCCCTTTATGTTCAGGTATGACTCTAGAGTTTCCCGATATTTTTTTTAAATAATTTTCTGATTTTAAACTATGAAAAATTGTCCAGACATTTTCTTGGAACATGGTAAAAGAAGAACGGAAGGCGATGGGCCTCTCTTTGTTGTTTGTGGGCCTTGCAGGGATAAATATTCTGAGTTATGTGCTGATGGACTACCTCCTCTACCAATTTTTGGAATTGATTAGGAACCACGGAAGTATTCAAATCGACACGAGTGGTAATTTAAACTACTCTTATTAAAAAACAGTCCCGTAAGAGACATTTAATTAACTTTAATACACAGTATTTTAAGTTCTACAACAATGAAGACAACAATGACAATATGCAATGACTGCTGTGTTTTGCAGAAGCCCTAGGGTTAACAGCAACAATTGAAGGGGACGGGTTCCTTGCTGCAATGTACCGAAGTATTATTCACGGGTTGACCCCTTCGGGTGGGATCCTTCCTTCCTTCGACACATCTGCCTGCCTCCCGATGGCCCTTACGCCAAATTATCACAAGTATTTCTTAATTTGTGAGAAGATATTGAATTAAAAATTGGGAATATTTCCGAACAGTATTAAAAATTAGTAACATTATGTGATTTCCAGTGTTCCTACTGTTTCTCTGTACTGTTGTGGCAATCCTGGAGCCGTATGGACTCCGACTTCGTCATGTAATCTGTGGGTGGGTTTATCCAGAGAAGATCATTCCTCGAGAACGGTGGCTCTACGTCCATATCCTGAGCTCCAGGGATTCTTTCTTGGTATTTGCAAGGCGACAAATTAGAGCCAAGATGAAAGGTGGCACTTCCGTCTTTAGAGTTAGTCTTATGGATCGTTTAGCTAATACGTAAGTTTTTATGAACGTACAGTGATTTAAAATGATGATTGGCTTAATTTAAAATAATTATAATTTGGCTTGTAAGGGTTCCCTGCTGTAAGAGGCTGTTTAGATCTTACAAGAAGAAATGCTTCCTTTGCGGTCGAAGTGGGGACCAGGACGATTTCGAAAACTTTGTGGAATGTCCCAACTGCAAAACCGTGTATTGCAAAGAGTGCTTTGATGATATGAAGCGTATTTGTACAGCTTGCTTAAACCCGATTGACTATGGAGATTTGACTGATGTTAGCGAAGAGAAGTAAAAATCGATTTTCAGAATTTTGATTCCAAAAATTGCCATGTTTTTCAAAAGCCTGAAGATTTTTTTTTGATTTGATGACAGGGGCAGCGATAGTGATTCTGAGGGAGACAAAGGCCCCAATATTTTGGAGGATTGTTGTAACAGAATTTGTAACAGACGATCCAAGGGCCAAAAATATACAAAGCTAAGGAGTACAGAAAGCGTAATTAATAAAGTCAAATCAAAACCGTCTCTAAATGTTCTTCCTGAACATCAATCCGGGATGTTGAGCTTGATGTTTGGCAAAATAAGCTCCAAACTCTTCACTGACAAGGTGGTCATGCCTTCTTCGCCATTAAAAGCTACCCTCCAGCGTAAAAACGCAACGAACGTTACTAGTAAAAGAAAAAGTCACCCAAGTGGGATGAAAAGATCGTTTAGGGCCCCCAAAGGCTATAAACCAATAGAAACCTCTGGTTCTGATTCTGACCCAAATACAATTACAAGATCCCAACATGAAATCCGTTCTTCTCGATATGTAACAAACAACTCAAGCGTGAATACTTCTTCAAAAACCTCAAAACACATACGGGAAACCGTAATTGACCCAACCATAGAAATAAAAACCTTCAATAGTTTCCGACCGGATTCCCAACAAGAACAACTCATCGAAAAATCAGCTCCAGAACCGTACACATTCACCGATGTTGACGAGGATCAGCTATCATCCTCAACAACCATATACATCGAAGAACTAGACATCCAAGACTGGGACGGAGTGTGCCACCATCACCAAGAGATCGGTCAAGAGTCTTTGACCAAGTTTAACTATGTCCTGTCCGAAATGAGCCTTATTTACCCTCAGATATCCAACCCCCAGTTGCTGTCAACTGACGAAGACGATGATGATAACAAGTCGATACCACAGTCTGAGGATCATCAAATACATGAAGATGAGTCTGTTAATGGCTGTAGAAATTGTGACGAGCCATTTACAATATTTCCTCCTCAAGCAAATCCTTCGTGGTGGAACAGGGACGAGGTTGCACTGCAGACAGAACAGTTTCGAAAGCCACCTAGAATTGTGTCTTCGAAGATCAAGAACAGAGTTGATACCTATGATAAGTTCTATTCCAATATGCCATACCCACCACATTGTAATTTATAGCGTTCCTTAAAAATAAATATTTGTTACCGAACCGTCAATATGATCAGCCCGGATTTTATTTATAAGTTGGGGGTCAAAAATGAAATGAAATGACCCCAAGTCCAAATAATAATTTACATCTTTGGCATTCTGCTATAAAAACACATTCTGTTCCTCCATGGCACTCAAGACCCAGTTCCCCATTAAATTTAACACCCGTACAGTCCCATGAGCCAAGATGGCATCTTTCTTCAAAACATTGATCCAATACTTGGCCATCTTGGTATTCCGCATTTGCAAATACGATGCCACGACCCATAGCATACACTCAATAGCCCCGTGGGGCAGGCACACTGCGAACATAATAGTATGGGCGTTCTGCATAAGCTCTGCTGCCTTTTCAAACTTCCCAACTCCAAAGTACTTCATCCCCAGCTTTTGAAGAGCATCCACCTTGAGGACGTTTAAAATTCCGTGGTGGGGGTGGAGGTCATCCAACCGCTTTATAATCTCCTCCAGAAGGGTGCTAGACGCTTGGAACTTTTTATACAACTCTTGAGAATTGGCCTCAGTATTCAAGGCCAAGAAATCCACCTCTTGCTTCAAGATCAATTGCTGTAGTCTCTCCCGCATCGTGATAACTTGGAGGGGAAGTTCTCGATCCAATAGGCAGAGTTGACACTGACACACGAACCCTAGTCGGTCCGTCAACAGCTCATTCCTGATCCCGTATTTCCAGGTGGGACTCGCATATGAGAATATTAGCTCTTCTCCCTTGGATATTGAACGAAATGCCCGGACTAGAATGAAATCTCCGTAGATCCTCCAGGTACAGTTGCCACCGATGCAGAGGTGATTAAAGTACGAGGGCAAGATCCAGAGCCCTGCTGACTCCTCTACTTCTGGATACGAGTCTCCGGAATTACAAAACGTGTTGTGTATACAGATACCAGAGATCCGTTTTATATCCGGTTTGCTACAGTCGTCCTTACTTGGGTCTAATGATCCTAGCTCGTCCCCTAGGATAACTCTAATCTTTTTTACAAGTCCAATTAATCATTTAAACTATTAAAAAAACGTTAAGTACCTGCCAATAACTGATAAGGTAAGCCCCCAGTTTCTGGAGCATTCTTCAATTTCTCGTAAATCTTCTGAACGAGCCACCTCCCACTGAAATCATGATAATCCGCAACGTCCTCATGTCCCATGATATTGTCCTCCGGGTCTTCCTCCGGCTTCCGATTCGGATCCAAAAACACAATCGCATAAGCCTTACAAGCCAGTACTAATTCTCCCTCTTTAAGATTCCGTGTTGCGACGAGACCCCTTCCTTTCCCAGGGATCGGTTGAATTTCCGTGGGTCCGTAGTATTCGGCCCAATCTTCAATCTTGGCAAAGGGTGAGTAGAGATACTCCTCTGTGTTGTACTCCCCTGTTCTTTGTTGCTTCAGCATGGACTCAGCCTTCTGAAGCAGTTCAACCAGCTCCTTGTCCTTATCCGCTTTCTTATGCCTCCCAATTTCCTTCTTGAGGATCTTAATGGCCTCGTCGTACTTGGCAAGGCCACAGAGAGCTCGAGCCTTCCGAATGATCCCTTTGAGGTGAGTAGGATCGGCCTTAAGAACTATATCCACGTCCTTCAGGGCTAGGGCATACCGTTCCAGATTCAGATAGGCCGCCGCCCGATTGACCAGCAGGTCAGTATCTTCATAATTGCAGAGGGACAAGCCGGTTGTGTAGGCTTTGATGGCATGGCTGTACCGCTTAAGGACGAACTGCTTGTTCCCCAAGTTCTTCCACTCTGCCAATGTCTGGGGGTCCCTTTCCATGCTGATTGAACCCGTAGGGGATTCAGAAGAGGCTAGGTGTAAACACAAGTTATAGTTTGACTCGAATAAGCAGAAGTGAGAAATAGTCCCAATCACTGATCAAACCCGTGCCTTATTGAGTTATAGGTATTGAACCGCATTGCATTAGCATCTCTCAAATCCAATACCGTGTCAGTCTTGCGTGTGAGGAAAGCTATTATTTTTGTAGTGTGATAGTGTGTGATAAAAACTGCATGTACATGAGGAGATATACAAGTAAAGAGGATCACATGAAATCTCTAGGGATGAATATGTCAAGATGGTCATACCACACTTTTTTAACATCACGGATCCCCAAAAAAAAGCGATTGATTTCGTTCGATATGATAAGCCCCCCAAAAGTTATTATTAGTCAATATTAAAAGTGACAAGTCCATGCAAAAACTACTGTACTAGAAAAACGTATCAAAAATACATCGAAGGTCAATTACTTGGTTCTCAATCTCCCTCTAAGTCAAAATCCATATTCATACACAAATATGCAAAAGTGGAGAGAGAAAAAAAGGCGGACTAACTCTAAGTTTTGTCTTATAAATCTCAAGATACTCCTCAAAAAGGTGGTGGGTGGGTAGCATTGTGGATGGAAATGTGTGGCCTTAGTCGTACACGTATTTACACTAGAGCTTATTCCTACAGAGGTCAAACAGGTACAAGGAAATAACACAGCTTGTATAATAAATACATAAGGGTCAACACAGAAAAATTCCGTCCCCTCGGCAAAGGAACCAAGTAGTACCAATTAAGCTAAGGGAACAGGTAAGAACAAATGGAGAGGAGGACTCGTCGTCTCCTCTAAGTCCTTCTTCCTCAATCTCTCTATCACACAAACAATTATGGAAATGACACTATGCACTTTGGTTTTTTTAGAAATAGAAATCACCTCGAATGATCAACAGTACGAGTTTACAGAGAGGGGGGACCGTATGGGATTTCTACAAGTTTTGAAGCTTAAGGGTTCATAAATATAATGTAGTCTGTGTATCCGTCCCGGCTGGCCAAGTTCCCACAGATTACTGATCTACTAAGTTATGGGGGACAAATGCTTTTCAGCTCAAGAAGACCCCATCATCATCGTCGTTCGTGGGCTTAAGAAGGATTTAGAAGTGGAGATATCCCCCTATACGATCAAGAATGCATACTTCTTCATTTTCAACAAGACTAATAGAATCTGAAATCTCTAAAGGACAAAGGTGGCTGGCAATGGGATGTCAGCTATAAGTATGAGCTCTCTAAACACGTTTTTTTTTCTCCACCGCCCACGTTCAAGTGCACATAGATCCATAAACGTAAGGAATACTCTAGTCAGCCTCTAAAGCATTTAAAATAAAAAGATTCTAAAAGATTGTACACCGACTGGGATAAGGAGTTTTTTTATTTATGGGTCTCTCTACTCTACGTACTACAACGACTCTGAGGAGAATAACGCATGGAGTTTCCAGAAATAGTAACAAGATCTATTTAATCTACCTATAATGATGAATACCAGAGAGTACAGTGCAGAAAGTTGAGTATTTACTATATAGCTTTAGTTAATACTAGATAAAAATAGGAGACCCCAAGTACAAAAAATGAGGATCTCTCCTCGTTGTTTTTTTGCCACCACGGACGTATGCCTAAGTTAAATAAATTTACGAACGCTTCCTCTTGTAGGGAGTAATATTAACAGGACTTGGCTCTTTGGAGAAATATACTAAAAGATTTTTTTTTCAAACAAGAATATGATGAGTTCATCTATTACTGGAAATACAAGTCTTTCTTTCAGATTTTCAGATGCATATTTTAAAGAGGTAAAATGGCAAGAGAATTCTCTAGTAGTGTGATCAAGCCATATAGACTAAGTAGCTTACTACTATCAGCTAAAAGATATAGAATAGTGCCAGGAGGAGTTTTGGAGTTTATGAAAAGTTTTAAAGATAGAATCCCGTGGCCAGTTAAGTTTCTCTCACCTTTAAACAAGCATAAATTTTTGAACGAAGTGTTACTAACGTAAACTCATCAATCTTTTCATGTTTGGCATCTTAATCATATATCCTACGCTAAATCATCTCTCTCTCTCCAACTTTCTGCGCCCCAAAAAAAGCGTACAAAGAAGAACTTGAAGGGTTAATGGGGATTTTTGAGCATTAATTATCTACATATGGGGCTTTGGAAGCTGTCACCCTCGTTTATTTTAATAAACCCACTGGAACCATTTTTCACGGCGGATTTTTCTCTCTCATTTCTCTTCACAGTTCGGCTCTGAAGAGATCTTCTCCAAGATGGAATTTTCGGTCCAGATTGTGACCTCGAGGAATGTACTGCAGACCCCGTTGTCTGAATCCATCCGCACGCTTCTGTTCACGGAGTTCCGACTCGTCCTCTTGTCTTTTCTGAGCATTGAGGATCTCTGCCCCTGAAACTTTTCGAAAGAGGATACCCTCATCCTTCCCGTTATCCTGTAAGGACAGAAATAAATGTTACTTTAGTACACTTCCCTTTGTACTTTGTTACCTTTTATATCTGAGTCTGAGTTGGGTGATTGGGTGTAACGAGCAGTTGGTATAAATATCGGAGTGGCACAATCCAATCTTTCGCCTCACACAAGGGAAGACAATCTTTAGACTTCGTAATTTCTATGTTGACAAACCATTACTGTCAACCAACTCCACATAGGCACGGCCAAGTTGATGAATAACTTGCGTATAGCCCACTGCCTTACTATTAGGGATAGAGATTTTTAACAATCCAGTGCAGCGATGCTTGAAGCTTGAAGCATATCTTAAGCTTTTGGCAAAAACACAACAGCCCCTTTCTTAAGCCCTCGAGGACAAAAAATCTCTAGAACTCATACGTGTCCCACGTTTGACTGATAACACAGATATGATAAAACTTATTCATTGAGACTGATTTTGGACAGAGGATACCGCAAGACAAGGCAAGAGCAGTCTCCAAGCAGTTTAGATTGTCTTGTCGGTGTGCAATGAAACTTCAAAGCCCAGCGGATTCCCGATTCACTTGAACAATCATCAAACCTTTAAATTCGAAGCAGGCAGAACATTTGTCGTGAAAAACCGTTTAGCTTCATACATAGCTCATTACTTACTTACAGATGCTAGTTTTCAGCAGAATGCAGTGACTGAAACGAGCCAGGCAAGTATTAATTATACTGCCGAGGGGAGCTCAAGGACTTTGAAAGTTGCTTTCGGGAATTTTACATTCGAATGGTCCCAAAACCAAAATCATTACTTTAAGTTATAATTAGCAATTGGGATTGACTCACAAACTCCCCAGCAACGACGAGACTATCCCCTCGAACAATCATCATCCCCAGATTGAGGTCCCCGTAGGCTTTACCGACGAAAATCCTCTCAACCGTTTCAGTCAACACGAGGTTCGTGAACTGATCCACGGACCTCAAGTACCCGATTACTGTCTTTCCATCCCGGAGGGTGATCTGCAGCTTTTCTATCCATTTCAAAACGAGGGTGGGATTTAAATAGACGTTTTTAAAGAATTTTTAATTCACCGATTGCTGGGATAGGAAATTGAAGGACTTACTGTTTACTAGCTCCAGCAAATTGTATAAGAATGAATGCTCCTCATCTTCCTCATAAATGGGATAGGGTCGTGGGTGGGTCATTGTCTGTCCAAATCCAAATCCGGCCATCTTCAGTCAGGAGTCAGTTTCTTTGAAATACCTGTTAATAGTGACCAATGATTAATTTGCAATGATATTAAATTAGTCAAACTTTTAGCGACGTTCCTGGAATTGAACCCTCATCAACTTAGCAACTCAGTAGCTCTATTGTACAATCATTTTTAAAATTTAATACGAAATCAAGGACAGAACTAATAAGAAAATCATAAGTTGATATCTGCGCGCGGTATGACCTTGAACATTTAAAAACCCGTAGTCTGTGTCATTTCACATTTAGTAGTTTGGAAGTGGCTTCCCTTACACTTAAACTAATGTTAATTAGATGGATGTGACCTTTAGTACTGCGTGCGTAAACTACTTTAACTACTCGTAGTTCGTGAACTCGATTGTGACCTACCAGTACAACCTAAACTACGAGAAATTCTCAGTCCACAGTCTACATCAACTTTTTCCTTGCTTATTAGTGCTGAAAAGATTTCGTATTAAATTTTAAGAGGACAACAATTAAAACTAACCTTGTCGTTGTTTTCCTTTCTTTGTCTTATGGTTGCACGTTGCACAGCTCAGAGATCAGTAAAAAGATTTGACGTTTGATTTGAACCTACCTCCTGAACATAAGAAAAAGCCCTTCCTATTCGTTTCGTATGTTTTGTAAGGGCTCAAAGATCCTGACCAATAGAATTGGCTATTACATACAACTCACAGAACTAGAGATTCTAAAATTCTCCACAAAGCAAAGTTATTACATAATAATATATGATTTCTGAGATTTCTGACTGAGTGATTCCAGCTGATTAAGAACTGGCGTATGTGCGATAGCATTGGCATGGTGGAGGGGGGACTCTCTGACGCGACGGTTAGACCCTAGACGGTTTTAACAATACAAAAGCGACCTCCAAGGGCTCGAATACCAATAAGGCAGCCTTGTTATAGGCCCCTAGATTTCCCAATCACAGAATTTGGGTTCTTTTAAATGCTAAACCAATGCGTGGATTTACACAGATGCATATTTTAAATTGTTATGAAAAACGTGGGCAAGTGATTCCATGAAAATCGATTCAGAGACCAAATAACTCAATCTTGTCATTCATTGTGAATGTTTTTGAACATGTAATTATCTTGTGGCAGATGTGGAATGGAAATTTGATAATTGGCAAACTATGTGGAGATCATAACTCCGATAAGAAGTAATCCATATCATATTTCATATTCTATTAATATAGTCGGTGCAGATTAAGATTCTTGTAAGTCGCTTCGCCTTACCTTCGTTGCTGGCTATGCCTCTCTCACAGAAATGAAACTATTGATTATTAGGTTTCCAGTTCATTTTATCATTTAAACAATTTAGAAAAGTTCATTGTTGAATGACTGAAATTCCAGCTCTGCATAGACAAATATTCTCATTGTGAAAGTCGTGTCAGCTCTTCTCTTGGTTCCCTTTATGCTTCGAGTTTTAAAGACGAGTTGAACAACGACAATCCCTGCCTGGATTTGTGGTTAAAATCATTTAATGGGAACATGTATACGATTATATAATAATAACAAACAATTATAATCTTAATGAACTCACTAAAACAGTAGTAACTTTTCAATAATTCATGACAATATTATAAATAGTGCTAATTCTACAATACCTAATATTTTTACTAATCTTAAAGTACGCAGTTAAAGAATTTAAATTATTACAGATAAGTTAGGGTTATATCTTTAAATCTGCCAGCAGTGCCTAAAAAATTAGAACAGTAATTCCTCGCTACTACTACTTGAGCTATTATAGCTAACTGAATTTAAAACGGTGACTAAGATTAATATTTGGTATTTTTGGCGAGTTAAGATCATTCGATACACATAGTTTGTTCCATCACAGAGGGTTATCTCTCTCTCATAAACATGACAATTATATTATAGTTGAGCCTAATTAGATCATACACATACGATACAGGTAATTATTGAGAAAAGCGATTTGTATATTCCAAGGCACCGTCAACGGTTTAAAAAGGAAATTCGAAATCTAAAATAAAGAAGAATCAAATAATCACGTTTAAAAAGCGCACATTCTTCCATTAATTTAATCATAAATCTGCGACGTTAGACTATTCGAAAAATAAAACTCATAAATTAGAATTGGGCTGATTGCTACTACCGCTCGCTTTGCTATTACTTGTACTGCACGACATCCTTGATGAGCCTTTTTTCTGAAACCCCAGAGGTAAGTCGACTACCTCCCTCGTATAAACTTCCGAAGGGAGAAGAGCGCTTAAAGCTACATGTGTTACAAAAGCCGTAAGTCCCCATAAGTTTATCTCCTCTGTACCATTAAAAACTTTCAAATTCTTCCACAACGGCATAACAAAGTTTCTCCCTCTAAACTTTGAACCCCCCTTATTATCCTCCCAATTTCTGGGATCACAAAGATGCTCAAGCGTGACAGTAAACGCATGGTCCACCTCGTCCGGATTGATCTTCAACTTTGTAGGATCCACCGGTCCATTTTTGAAAAGCCCCATCACAGGAATTACGCTCATTTGTGCTGAAATCGTAGGAAATACTCGCACCGTCGTCCAAACTTCGATGTCTTCACTGACTATTCCCAGCTCCTCGTGCGTCTCTCTCAAAGCGGCCACCACCGGGTCGTCCTTGTCTTCAGGATCCATCGCTCCACCGGGAAAGGAAATCTCCCCTTTGTGCTTGTTCAGCTTCGAAGATCGAAGATTGTACAAGAGAGAAGGTCGTCCTTTTATATCGTAACATAGGGGAATCAGCACCGCCGCCTTTCTATAGTTGGGGTCATCGTCGGGGAAGGTGAAAGGGCAATTTTCTCGGTCTACTGTCAGCATTTGAATTGTGCTCGCTTTATTTTCAGCACTAATGACACTGCCCCAGTCGAAGGATTGAATCTGATCCCCTCCCGTTGTACTGATAGTTGTTCCTGTGACCGACGAACCCCGTACGGCACCTGTGGTTGTTGGTAGTGGGGTCGACATCGTAAAGGAGCCTATCGTTCGGATGTTCCGTTGAACCTTGTTTACATTTGGTGGACACCGGCGGACAATGATCATTCTACTTAATACACCTGCAGTATCCTGTCGAAAATACCAGAAATGTATTCATAAAATATCAATTACCAATTAATATCAGGTTAATGTTCACGGTTACCACTTACAGCAGACAGCACCCGAAACTCAATTCTGGAGACCTGAATTTTAAAAAAATCCGGGCGAGTATTTCTTTAATATAGTTTCAGTTTAATTACAGTTTAAAAAGTACGGAAACTATCAACTGTTACTTGGTTAACTATTTAAAGCTTGAATTAAGAATTAACGATTTCAAAAATGTGGTTGGCTCTAAACGATAATGAAATAAAAAACACGAAATTAAATCTTATCGATTCCCCTGACATTCAATTTCTGATTCCATTTCTATTACAAGCCAAAGTCCAAATCAGCTGTCACTTGATAATCTAATTAAACGTTGAGTGATGTGCAAATTTTATAAATCAATTAAATAGCTAAGCCTGATTCTGCTTAACGGTAATCAATCTAATTAATTAAAAATTCCCAGCTAATTATTTTTATCTCAAAGGAATTCCTAAAAGTCCAATAGCCCCAAATACTTGCCGCCTTTCTTCCTCACGTGACTCCCCTCCGACATTTCTCAACTCACCCCAACTAAATTTCAATCATCTATTTCAGGAAAGCAATTTTTTGCAACAACAGCTTTGGCAAATTAATTTAATTAAGCTAATCGAATGAGCCTAAGTGGATACTAATTTAATTACCCTCGTTAGATCAAGTATTCCCATCCCCTAGTAATTTCCATAATGCGTAGAGAATAGAATTAACAGGAGGTTGTGATAGCATGGCATTTCAGCCAAAAAACGTGCCAACATCCATAATGGAATTTAGCTAAAAAATATATTTATTCCTGCTTCATTTTATGGGTAACATCCTATGGCTGTTCACCAATATCTTTTAGTTAAGCAATCGTATGTATCGATTTTTATAGAGGAAACTAAACTAATTTAGCAAAATGATACCGATGATTCATGGGCCTTGTCTCAGGATTTCGCAAGAACGCCGAGCTACTATTTCAGGGTTATCTAATGCAATCTCTTTATTTTTAAGCATGCCAAAATCGATCGGTGGTGTGATTGATTGCACCCTTAGCTCTTAGTACAGTTGGCTTATCGGAAACCTTTAACCAGTAAAAGATTTTGCGAGATAAGCCCATCCATACGTGGCGAACCTTGAATTTATTATAGTTTCAGATTAATCAAGTAATCAAAGGTGTTGTCATTGCAGTCATTGACAAAGGGTATAATGAGTACCTTTTCAAAATAAGTTATACCACAGAGTTTTTGAAACTCATCGAAAATCGAAACTACAAACTTAGCAAGCACTCAGGACTCAGGACTGTATAGGCTTTTGCCTAGTTTAATAAGGATCTATGAATTGTTCGATGAGTAAACTATATGAAACGATTTTTTTTGTAAAGAAACAACTTATAATTTACACTTGGGCATTACATTCAAAATTAAGTCCATTCACTAAACTTATTTAATAGTAGTCTGGAACTGGTGCACACACTATCCGTACAAAGTCTGTATACTTAACCATGGAATTTGGATTGGAACTAACGTTAGCTTCTCGAAAAATTTGGTCAACTGCGAAAAAAACAAATAAAATTTGCAATAATTTAGAAAATCCTCATCCCGTTTTTTGAAAATTAAGCCGTAAGTTGTAAATACCTTCCCGAGGACTCAACTTCTCCCCCCAACGGGCTAAAATATGTTTCAATTCCTTGGCCGGAATCGTACCAGTCCCCTTAGGGTCGGCAGATTTAAAAGCTTCCAGGATTTCATCTGGTATTTTTTCCACTTGGTTATGGGAATGCATTACTTCCAGAAAATCTGCAAAAGACATCTTCCCCCCTGAACGGCAAACAAACGCAAATATAAAAATCCTCCTGTCATTGAATTAAAATAATTGAATAGCATTTTCTTTATACGAACCTTTACTCTTAAGATAAATCCTCAACTCAGCAATGGTTGGACTCATTCCAAGAGATCGCATAATAAGACTCAGCTCATCCAATGTCCGAAGAATACCTCCATTACGAGCGTTCAAGTAGAAGCACTCTCTAAACTCTAGAACAAATTATGATTACAATAAAATCAATTAACATCTCCCTTTAAAAAACATTCTTACTATACTTTAAATATAATAAATAGTTCGAAACTGAACTTACCATCAATATCTTGCTCTCGATAAAATCTAGCCATCTTGACTTTAACACACTCTTCCAAATCACAATATTTGACAGCAGCTTAACTTTTAATAACTTGAGCTATAAAATATTCGTAATCAAAATGCTCTGCCTTGTTGTCCACAAAGAACGAGCCAAATTGAATGTGAGCAACAATTAAATTACAAGAGAGAGTCCTGACTGGAATCCTCTTGTCAATATTCCCAGTGTCGTGTGAATTGATATGAGATGTACGGATTCTTGATAAGATACCACCACTTCCACCAACACCTCAAGTTCCAATCAGTATTACAAAATTCAAAAGATACACACAGTCAACAATTTGAGGCCTTACAGAGTCAGGAGTGAGGAGTAGTACAGGTTGTCCAAATTACGGTACATAATTTTTGTTATAGATTCAAACCCTTTGGGTCAATGCAACTTGTTATAGTTTGGATCATACAAACAATACAATCTAAGCTGCAATAGTTAACTCTTTAGCCTGTACAGACCATAAGTTGTGTGTATATCTCTTATAAAAGTATTTAATGCCACCACTGCCAGGTAAAATTCCACCTGGTTCACAAATTACTTCCCCTAGTGTATGCACACAAAAACACACCTGCATCAATACTAAATCTACCTTCCAATAATCATACTAATATACTTAGCGGCTTCCGCTAACTAGTTTATAATCCTTTTCTCACCATATACATACAATAACAGTATTATAAGCCTTTTCTAAAGGTGGGCTTCCTTATGGATTTATAACATCATGTCTTGATAATAATATAGAGCCTATATACCTACTACCTACTTTCATTACTTAGAGCCCCTGTCATTCTTTTTTCAGTAAGGGCGGAGGGGATTTGACAAGCTTTCAAAATCTTCTTAGGATGGCTTTATTAAGAAATTGTAGAATGTCGAGGTAACTCTGGAGGATCCCTGTGGTATCTCTGTAGTAAGTTATAGTAACATAAAATCAATATCATATCATATATTCAATATTATTATGGTTAAGAAATGAATCTTGGAGAGACAATCAAATCATGAGGGGAGTATTGGGATGGGATGTTAAATAGGAAAAGTATTGGATGTGTGTGTGTGTTTGTGATCTGACCCACAGAATTGTATCTGACCTCAGCCAGTAACGACGTACATAAACACAGAGGCTTGAGTAACTTGGATTAGTATCTTAATTATTTCCCACGGTCTCATTATTAACTATACGAATAATTAAAATAATTAAATGTAATATTTCCTAAGCTCTAAAGTGTATTGGAGTTGATTGGTGCTTGTGTCTAGTAGTTTCCAATTTCAACATCGTCTACTTGCTTCAAGGTTCCTAGTGTCAGAAATTCCAAGAAAATAAGATTTCAGCATCTTAAAATATCTTTCGTTATCGAAAATAAAACATCAAGCCAAGATTATTATTTACTTGAATATTATGCTCGGAAAGTGACAAGGATTTTTATTTCCTATCTTGTACAAATCATGGAGGAGAATAATAATGGTAAGTTATAGACAAGAGTATTTTCTACTAAATAGTTTAACGACTAATAAACTCATCTCTGTTTTCATTCTACGCTAGAATCTTTTAAAAAGTATGTATCATCTGGATTGGATCAATCGAGATGTGATATAAAAAAGTCTAGAGCGATGAGCAAGTTTTCAAGTTAGAAGTTTAGAAGCGTCAGAGGTTATAATTCCATCTTGTTAGTCACGAGTTGAAGAGGATGAGGAAGTGGAGTAAGATAAGGATTGATTATTAATACATCATCCTAATTCATTTCTGGGCAAAACTGCCAAAAATATTCGCTTGTAAATTTAGCTCACTTATCAGACTGGCAATGGAACTCAATACCGGATGAGGTATGAAAGTTTGAAGTTCAAAACTCAAAAGGCATTTGGTAATTTAATATTTAATCGTAAAGCTATAAAAGCCATAACCTCCTACTCATGAGATGGAAATCTACTTTTAATAAGATGATAGTGTCCATAATATAAATAGTTATGTCATCATAAATCCCGAGTTAGTTTATCACTTTCCTTGTGAGGGGAAATGACGCATCCTCAAAACACATTAGCGTCAACTTCAACCATGAAATACACAAAATACATGAATTAGGTTTGAATCTTTCACGAACACCAAGCAAAATGTCATACTGTTTCGGGAACATGAGAAATCAAAACGGAATAACAAGCTGAGAGGATAGCGATAAGGCGATCTAATGATAGGCACACCTACCCCAATTAACTTTATAAATATTAATTATGTTTCATAAAAGCAACACAAAAGCCCACATGTGCCATCATGGGACACATAATCAGATGGACCTTATCTTTTGAACTCGGTTTAAAGTCTGAATGACTCCATATCCATTATAATATGAACACGACACATGGACTCAAGATAAGAGACTATTTCCCTTCATTATTAGTATACCACATTATAGCTCATTATACTGAACTTTTTTTTTCTTCTCTCGCATTAATCATTAATCTTAAAACACCATCAGTCCTGCTGTCGAGCTGTCTGTAACCAACTTACGAGATCTCATTCGATTCTCCCTACAATTATATTTCCACTATTAAGTATACAAGCTCGTAGAATTATTTACAAGAGATTCAATTTCATTTTACAGCCATGGACTACTCAAAACTGTTCGAAAAGGTTCTAAAGGTGCTCAAGTTTATATTCCACGTGCTGTTTGCATACCTGGAGGCCTTCTACAGACTATTTGTCCCTCCGCCGATGAGGTCTCTGACAGGGGAGATCGTTTTGGTAAGGCTCTTCCTTTTACTCCTATGAACAAAGCCGAATCAATAGAGAAAATATATAGCGTTGAATGAATGTGTTACAATTGAACTTAGGTCACCGGTTCTGCCAAGGGAATTGGAGGAGCAATCTGCAAGGAGTTAGCTAAATCTAAAGTAACATTAGTGATGTGGGACTGTGATAAGCTCCAAAATGAAAAGACTGCGAAAGAACTCAAGGCCATGGGATCAAGAGTTTATCCTTTTCACATCGACGTCTCCGATAGAAAACAAGTAGAGTTAACTGCGGCTAAGGTATGTAATCATTATCAATTAACATTTTAAGTAATTAGGCATGTTGTGTAACACCAAAGTTCTATTCTGTCTCTCCGAAGGTACGGGAGGATATTGGGGATGTAACGATCGTGATTAATAATGCGGGGATAGTCCCGATTGCCGAATTTCTAAAAACACCTCCCGAAGACCTTGAGAAAACATTCCAAACCAATGTTCTCGCACACTTCTGGATCCTCAGGGAGTTCTTGCCCAGGATGATAGAGAACCATCATGGACACATTGCTACTGTGTGTTCTATGGGAGGGCTAAGGTCGATGGCAGGGTCCGTTCCTTACTACGGAAGCAAATTTGCTGCACATGGCTATGTAGAATCTTTGAAACTCCAACTGGCACTTCTCAACTGCCATGGAATTCGTTTCACTACTATTTATCCTTCGTTCGTGGATACCAACCTAGTTAAAGATGTCAAATACAGCGAGTCAGCCAAAAAGTGGTAAGGTTTTAAAATTTGTGCCTGTGATAGACACATAAGTATTTGTGTTTAAATTTTAATGATAATAATTGATACTTGCAGGCTGAAGCCATTTCTTCCTTTTCTTAAACCCGAAGATGTTGCATCAAAGTTGATCGAAGGGATTAGAAGAAATTACGAATATGTTTACTGCCCCAGTATTCTTCCAAGTATCCTATATCTTGATAAGTACGTTGTCAATGATGTGCTCTTTAAAGTATTTTAGATTAACTAACTATATCTTTATTTTATACATCTAGTCTCCTACCTTTAAAAATCCGAAGAGAATTGGCTCTGAAACTGGAACAAAATTTTGAACACCCCAACTTTGACCGGATTATTCAGCAAAACAGAATAAACTCTAGCTAAACTGGGAGGATAGAAGATTGAATCCTCACTAACTTTAACCTAAAATATTTACCGACTATAACTTAAGATACCTATATAGGCCAGAGTCGCCGAAGAATAAGAAATAAAGGTATGGACGATACTGAAACTGTAAAATTAAGCAAATAACAGCAACGACAGACCTTTTATTCCAAAAATCTCCGTTCCCCATTTACATATTTTAAGATGTCTCTTCAAGCAACGAATTCGTATGGAATAGGTTGGAGCAGGATCGGCTCGTTGTTCTTCGAGCTGACCATATGAGCTGTTCGTGGTCCTTGAGGCTGCGAAAATTATTTAAATTTTGTCAAGCTCCCATTTTCAACAAATTATTCCATCATAACGTAAGATATTTATTTGTCAAATGTAATTACCTATAAATAAGTTTTAATAGACACTGACCTGTCGTCTGCAGACAATACGGAGACCTTTTTCCTTGGCATCTTTCTTCAATCGTTCGTTCTCTTGGACACGCTCCAAGAAGTCTGTGCGGCACTTTGAGTGGCTAACGTGCTCTACTCGAACGTTGATGCTATTTAAATTTAATAAGAAATAAAATGCACAATGACACGCTATAAATTTATAAATTCAGTTATCTTATTGAAAGGATCGTTTTTCTTCCCTACCGTTTGGCCAGAATTTTCCCACGAATCCTTTTGTTCACGATGACACCAAGCGTTCGTTTCGCAACATTGAAGACCCGCCCAGTTTTGCCATGATAGTATTTGTACGGCATTCCTTTCTGAACGGCTCCGTTTCCCTTTTGGCAAATTTAACAAGTTATTCAATTCGAATTGGCAAACCGTTTGGCATTTTAAGCATACAGAGATCCATAACTAATTCTACATACCTTGATGTCCACGATATCCCCAACGCGATAGCTTCTCATGTAGACAGTCAAAGGGATTAACCCTTTCTTCGAAAACTCCCGAGCAAAGAGGTTCCTCGTCCCCCGCCGTTTTCCCTTTGGATTCGTCATCTGGTTAAGTCGTCAGCCTGCAAATTATTTTGAAACTTTAATGACAAGTAAAATAATAACTGAGAAGCAACAATTCAAAACCTTCAAAAACATTGTTTTCATCTTAACAAAACTAAAAATCAATAACTTCTGCTAAAAGTCTTTAGTCTTTAGTCTTTATTTACGTCTCAATTTGATTCAAAATACAAAGTTTCTGTTCTCCCATCCGTGACACGGAGAAAAAATTTAGTCAACCGCTAAAAGACGAATTAAATTACGACTAATCGATCGACTTAATTAACATAGCAGTTAAGTGTTTGCACTTACTTTTTAATTTCCAGAAACTTGGCTCAGAATAATTTGCAAATTATCGTAAACAATCCAGCACGCTTTCGTCAAGCAATTTAATGGCTGCCGCGTTTGAATTCGTCCAAGCAATGCCGCTCAAATCATTTGGGAACCAATGAAAAGCCAGTAAAAGAGAAAGTGGAGAAAGTATTTTACAGCGCATTATTTAGCTTCATTTGCAAATATAATTTGAAACTTAAAGTATCCAATGTCGACAGAAATTGTGAAACACCATCAGATCCGATTGCAGTTTTATCAAAGCACTCACGTAAAGACGTTGTGCGTTAGTGTAATTTCTAAATGTAACATTTTATACTCTAAAATTCTTGAAACAAACTTCAGCGAAAGCGGTAGGTGGATGCGTTTTTAAATATTCGCTCAAGTAAGTTAAATCTGCCAATAATAGCTAAGCAAAAACTTAAATAGTTTATTGTTAGTCATATAGACTCCTTCAACTGGCCGAAAAAATCATGCAATCTTAAGGCTAAACTCCTCAAACTTCGACTCAAGAACCGACCCATCCCTGCAACCTGTCTAACTCGAACACCCGACTTTTGCTTCAGCGTACAAAAATCACAAACAAACAAAAGCCGTCGCCGATCCCAATCCCCAAAAGTCATACGTTTCAGCTCCACTTCCAAAAGAAACACAGCAACGTTTCCAATCGAAAACAAAACATAAAAAATCAACACGATCTGCACCGACGAGTTCAAAGACAGCCTCTTCACATCATCCCACTCTTCACTTTCTTCAGAACCAAGACACTCTGGATTTTGAGCAATTTGAGCATTGCCGATTCGAAATGTCTTGGCTATATATGCTTTATAATAATGCATGTCAATCCCAGACTCCTTGACCCGGGACATGGTCACCTTCAAAGCTTCGGACAAAAACCCCCTCATGATCCAATGGTAGCGAGTCTGAACGAAATTCTCCTCCACAACGTTACAACTGATGTTCAACTTTTGGTTGTGGCCACACAGATTCCGTCGCCCAATATGCTTCTGCACTTCCGTGTAAATCCCCATCAGGCCTTTGATCTTCGATAGCTTAAAATACCAGGATGCATCCGGCATTAAGTTTATCTGATCGATCGAAGGCTCCACAATATAGTGGATTTCCCCATCTGTGATCCCAAGCTTGAGTAACCTCGGCTCAGTCAAGGCCAGAAAGCCATCAACATACTTTTCATCAGGTATGACGAACCGATAACCCAAGCCAAATACTTCCTTCACCGTGGACATCACGTACCGCTTTGGTGGAGCAATGACATTGGTCGTCATGTACGACTGGTATTCCTGACTTATGAAAGTGACAATGAGGAGCCCCAAGGACAAGTAAAAGGGCCATTTTTGCCGACACTGCTGATTAATTAGTATGAGAAAGGTGTCCAATGCAAAACGGGAATCTCGACCAAGAAATGCAAAACCGGCTGCAACTGCAAATATCCCCATCCATATGTAGGGATCGAAGGGTCGTACAAAAACGAGCCAGCTTGGACTTTCAAAGTCAGACATGGGGTCACAGTACAAAAGTTGCATATAAGTTTCGTCATAGTTGTAGAAGCGACCTCCGTCTTGCCCAAGCTCGGGCCCGATGGGGCAAATGAAGCAGATCTTAAGGGACGGGTTGTCGAAATCTTCGTAATAGTCGTCGACTTGAGAGATTGTAAAGTTGAGCTTTTGCTGGACGATTGTCCAGAAGGCGAGCATGTTTGTGCATTTAGGCTCTGATTCGAAATACAACTCGCAGTTCTGCAGGCGAGGATATTGACCGAATTGGTTCGACACATTAAGGACAGCCCGGCCCTGGACGTAGGCTTGAAGTCCTCGTCCATTCCAGTTTAGATCTCTATGAACCTTAAGAATTTCTTTGGGATAAGGGACAATGAAAGTTGGGGTTGATGCGATCCAGTTTAATTCCCTGGAGCAAAGATAGCAATGGACAGTCCAGCTGGCCACGCCACCGTTTTTCATTTGGAGGAGCACAAGAGGGGCATGGAAATTTGGGAATGTTTCCGGTTCCACGAAATAAGAAGTGATCCCACTTCCGTAATTTTCTTGGCTTGTTATGGGGATGTAGAAAATCACGTTTTCCGAGTAGGCAAAGCCCGAGGTTACAATTGCTTTGGAAATCTCTTGGAAATTTGTGAAAAATAAAATAAAAATTATACATTTTCCTTTGGTAAGAAAATGTACAGTGTTTTTTTCTTCCAGCTTGTCTTCATCATCGTCTTGAATAATTTTGGAATCAGTCGAGTTGGAACTGTTTGAAGATAGAACCTGGATGATATTCACAGTCAAGTGCAGGTCAGATTGAAAAGGGGTTTGGAATAATATATTATGAACGAGGAAGTTTGTAAACTCTGGAGAATCTGTTAGTTCTTGAGATCCAATTAAATTTTGTTGACACCCTTGCGATGGAATCCCGGGATCTTCCATAAGGGACTCAAGGGCATTGTTGAAATTAATTTTTGAAATCGTCCAAAATACAACTAATACCTTTATTATAAATAATGAACTTTTATTCATGGTTGTACATATGGTATATGGTTGTATATTATGTATATGAGATTAACCAGAATTTGTTTAAGGCCCTTTGGTATCGAAATTGAAATAAGATAACATGAGGCCAAAAGATCCTAGGTCCTATGCAGTTGGTGACAGTATTCATAAATATCGTTGCAAATGTTGCAATCATTTCCTTGTGTGTTTGGACCGTAGTCTTCAGTAAATCAACAAAGCCCGTTTTAGCATTCGAGAATAAAAGTATGGATAATAGACTACAGAGGTACCTAGATATAGTTCACCCTCACCGACAAGGCTAATGCTTCTTAACTCGACATAAATTTAGAATAGTATTTATTTGATATGAAGAACATCCGAGGGCTCATAGGATCATGTTTAACTAGGATTTTGATTAGTTTAATGCGATAACTCACAACAAACTTATCCAATGGACTTGAATTTTGGTACACATCTTTCTGGATTAATATGAGAGATAAGTTGGAAGATGGGAATAATCGGACTAACTGGGGTGGAGGTTATAAGGGAATAATTTGTGGATTCGATTTTCGTTGGGAAAATTTTCTACTGATTTATATAGGGAAAATATTTACATCGGAAAATTTGAGTGAGTCGGGCTAAATGAAGTTGCACAGGGAAGTTTTATCAATTGTAACTAGTATAATTGTATATATAACACACATCTAGGTTTTAAATTTGGATTAGTGTGTTTATCAGAATTTTTTTAAAATTTTCATGGATTCAATATCCAATATCCCTATCCAATATTCCTTCGACCATTTTAATGGTTGGATTTGGTCATAGAACTGCATATTACACTACATCCAATAATCGGGGTACGTTTACCGAGGCTTTTGAAATTTTTTTAAACGTGCCGTTTTAGAGTTTAAATTACTCTTTTCAAGTTTTCACTCTCTGTAGTTTTGTGGGCACGTCTCTATTTCATTGTATTACTTCTTTAGATTTGGACACTATTATTTGTTATGCACGAAGAAGTTGTATGCAAAGAAATTCAAAATCCTCTAATAAGCTCACTCCAATTTATTCCTCACTATTAACCAATTCCATTGTTCCTTAAATAGAGCAGTTGATAAAACATAATTTATTATTCAAAACATGATGACAGCCATGTTTTTATAACATTTACACTTTATAAGCAAGTTCCGGTCATATCGACCCGATCCGTCCATATGCATGACGCTTAAGGACGAAAGCATTACAGTTATTAGAGCACTTAGACCAGATTTACTAATGCTGAGCTAAGGGTGCCCTGGGCATCAGAAAACCATGCTCAGAAGATGATAACAATGGTTGACCTCTTGGAACAATGGCAGTAGTTCAAATTCTCCTTAACTTTCGAGATCAATACCTCAAAGCTAAAGACAAGGATGGTAGTCACAATTAACCCAGCATAGCAAATCAATACAATCTGTATGGACGAATGTAATGACAACCTCGTGACATAATCATCATCACAATTCTCATCACTCTCATCACAAGTAGAGCCTTTCCAATTGCCAGCTTTAAATTTTTTAACAACAAACCTGAAATACAAATAAAACTCGATCCCACTCTCCTTAACCCTTGACATTTGAACCCTTAAACTCTCAGATAGAAATGACCTCATCAACCAGAAGTATTGAGCACGATCAAAACTCTCCTCAACAATGTGACACGTCATGTTCCCCTTATTAGACAACAGGCTTCGTCTCCCAAGAAGTCCAATGTACTCAGAAAAGAGCCCCAGGAGACCTTTGACATCCGCCAAGATCTGAAACCACCCCGGCTCTGGGCTTCCTGTTATGTCCAGCGACGGCTCTACTACGTAAAGCTCCCCTGTCAAAGAGATCCCGAGCTGTTTTAGTCGCCTCAAGCCTTTGGGCTGGATAAGCGGTATGAAGCTTCGATCTGGGATGACTAAACGGTAGCCTGAGTCGAATAGTTCTGTAACCGTTGAAATCACATCCCGTTGGGGCGGTGTTGTAACAATGGTGGTCATGAAACACTGGTAGTGTTGACTTATCAGGGTCATTGCTAGCATAGTGCCTGAGAGCCATAGGGACCATTTCCTTGTACAAGGCTGGTAAATCAAGATCAGCACGGTGTCCACAGCATATCCGATATCTCGGTAGACTACAGTGACTGCTAAGGCGGTAAGGAGTATTCCTAGCCATATGTACTTGTCGAAAGGGTGGATGAAGAATTTCCAGTTGGGCTTTTCGAAATCGATGATCCTTTCGCAGTAGAGGAAATGGATGTACTTGTCGTTGTTGTAGTAAATTCGACTCCCTTGGTTTCGAGCCTCGAGGTCTTGTAAGGCACAATTCTGGCAGATTTTTACTGAAGGTCCTTCGTAGTCTTCGTCGAAATAATCGTCCACGGCGATGATTGTAAAGTTGAGCTTGCGCTTGTAAATCCTCCAGAGTGCCAGCAGTTCATTGCATTTGGGCTCGGAGTCGAAATACAATTCGCAGTTCTCCAAGCGCGGGTGATTTTTCAACAGAGATAAGATTTCCAAGTTGAAACCGCTTTTGTGGTAAGCTTTGACGACCCCCTTGCCCTCCCAGTTGTACTTTCGATGAGTTTCGATGACTTTGTGATAAGATAGGCTTGTGCTGTTTCGGGGTCCGGAGATCCAGTTAAATTTTTCAGACCCGGTGCAAAGATAGCACAAGACTGACCACTTGACGAGGTCGTCTTTTTGGAGCTGGAGAAAAGCCAGTGGGGCGTGAAATTTCGGGACTTGTTCAGTTCCTGAAAATTCTGAGTCAATATTTTCTGAAATTTCTTGTTCCATTAGGAAAATGTAAAATATGACCGTTTCCGAGTACGCAAAACCTGATTGCATAATGGACTTTGATATTTGTTTAAAGTCAGGAAGGATTAAAAGGAAAATGAGGCAAGTCCCTTTGGTAGGGACGTTGATAGTTTGGGTATTTTTGTCCTCGTCTTCGTCGTCATCGTCTTCAGCAGCAATAGAAGTTGAGTTAGCAATCCTTGTTAAGCACACAGGACTGTTCAAGTGGCTGAGAAGGGCGTTCAGGGATTTTGAAGTAGTTTTGGTCCTTGTTAGGGATCCAGAAATAATATTGAGTTGACATTTCTGAGAAAATACTCGAAATTCTTGGACATTTGCCTTATCCGACTCAGAATGTGTTCGATTGATAAAAAATGCTAGAATGCCACACAATCATATTAGTGATTTATAAACATGGGCCTTCAAAAACAGATTTTAGAGTTTTCGTTTTGATAAGCGTCTGGAAATTAGAACACTTGGATAAGTATCAAAATCCTTGGTGAATTAAGAATGGTTGAAAGAAACCAGGGTATATATTACATGAAATTTAGGACCATATCGGTAATGCTGAAATGAGTAATACGTCTTCATTTAAAAATTAACAGGCTTCACATGGCATATGACGATGATATGGCCAATGATTTATTTACATCAATTGAGGGGAAGGGATAATTAAATTGTTTTTCCTATTGTTTTTAAACTAATTTAATTCGATAGTTACTCAATAAGTTGAATAGGCTTTCTAAACTTTCCCCTGAATTGAAAGAATTTAAAGGGCCAATTAGGAATCTGAAATTAGGAAAATACTCTGCCCAGTTTTGTATGAATAACTGAAATGCGAGTACTTTTAGTGATCAACCCCAAATGAGGTGCCATTAGTCTTAAAAAATCAAGTAAATAATACTGATCA